>SNQJ01S0174071.1:2024-20273 GCA_010110895.2 Picea sitchensis | reverse complement strand
ACTTTCCATTGTAAGAAAATTTGTTTTTTTCCTTGTGTATACTCAAATTAATGGAAAAATATAATATGGGCTAAGAATTTAGTGATGTGATCCATATGGGAAAAAAATGAAGAAAGAAAGAAAGCTTATAAAATATTATGCACATTCAATATAAACTAGTGTCTAGGATTGCTATTCAAAATTTATTTTAAACAAAACTATAGTATCACTTTGTTGACGGTTCCAAAGGGCTCGTTCAATAAGGTAAGGGAGAATGCTTGATAACAAGTCCCAATTAGAATCACTCTCATTTGGGATGACGTTTTTGACCAGTATATTGGTTTGATTGCCAAACTAAATCTACTATCTAAATATGAATCTAAGAACTGCAGGCTCTTAGATGAATTAAAATCTAAAAAATAAACTAAGTGATGTTATCTATAGCTATTCTAAGATGCACTTCTAAACTACACTAATCCTATCCCGAACAAGAGATGTCTAAAGGAGATTGAATACAATTAAGAATAATCACCTTTTGAATGAGAAACAATTCATAAATTCAAATGGTATGTAAGCACAATAATATTGTTAAGAAGACAATAGAAATTAGTTTTCATTGTATACAACAATATTATAACAACATTCAATAAATGAAACTGTGACAATCTAAGCATACAGAAACATGCAGAAAAAAATTCATACACATGAACATGAAGTGCTCAAATTAAACAAATGCATTAAGGATAATAAAAAATACATTCACCACAATCACAATTCCAGAAACGCCTCTTTCTCTTTATCATAAGGAGTAATAGTACAACCTGCAATATAAAGTGCAAAAGTCCTCCTTCGGTTACATTCATATTTTTTATAGAATATGAAGAGATAGAGTTCAAATTTTGTAACTGTCAAATGATTAAAGAACAATTACAACGTTTCGGTTCTCATTCTCAATTGGGATATTACAATGATTACAAAATGAGTATAATGCATTGTTCAATTACAATGATCAAGTGGATTTTGGCAGTTACACTTTGCCGATGAACCTTTTCCATAGAGTGAAGTCCTCGAGGAAGGCATCTATTATGTTTAACTAAATATTTTCTAGTTCCAACTCCCCGTCACAAATATGACTTATGAATTTTGTCTTCAACACTTCCTCCATCTTTTGTATGAAATTTTCACTTAACAGGATCAACTGATTCGGCTCCACTATTCTCTTATCAAGTATTTATTGATCAATTTCTTTTGTGGTTTCAATAACCTTCATGCTCATATTACTTCTAGTCTCAACATCCTCTATCATGGCGTGAGCCGACCCTGCTTTTCCCAAGTCTACTATATTTTCCATCCTGAATTGTTCTAGTAGTTCTTCAGCTGCTCTCCATAGCTTCCTGCTAGCTTGATCCACCTTTATCTAGGTATTCTCCATGTTATTGAGGATGGATTTCCCTGTGTTGAGTAAAATTTGATCTTTAATCTTCTTCTTATTTGTAAACATTGGAAAGTTGCTAGGAGGATTATCACAAACATCTTGATATTGGACAATATGGTCATATGTGTTTTGAACTTTTTGATATTTTCCTTTCATAGAATTTATTTGCTGAACTACTTTCACGTGGTTTAACCAATTCTTTTGAAGGCTATGCAGTAAGAGAAATAATTTTTTCTGCATATCTCTTAGTGTTTCATTTTCCCTGATGGTTTCTTCTCTGATTACTTCTAGGGACACTATTTTTGTCTTGCTTTCTTCTATAGTCTTCTCTAGAAGATGATTGTATTGCTGCAATTTTCAGACTTGTTCTTCTATCTTTTCATTATATGCATTGATTTCTAAATGTTTCCCATTGAGCCTTGCAACTTCTTGATCATGCGTGGCTTTGAGTTTTTATGTTTCTTCCTAGCGCATCTTTTGGTTTAGGTTTATCTTTTTCTCAAATTCTATTGTTAAGTCCTTTTCTTGAAGCTTCAATTGTCTCGCTAGTTCTTCTCTGTGTGATTGTTCTGTTGTTGTGGCTTCTTTGTTGAATTCACTGGCCACATCCTCCTTAATTGTATCAATGGAAGCTTCTAGTTCCACTATTCTTGCTTTTGTTGTATCCAGGATTGTTGTTACTTCATAAACCGACATAACATTTGTACCAACAAAGGCATTGAGTGTCGATGATGCTTGTAGTGCGTTGTCATTGGTATCTGGACCTGCTTTCCACTTGATAACCCATTCAGTTGTTCCATGACTTGTATCAACTCCTTCTCTCTTCCTCTTGGTAGTCCTTTTTTCAATGGCCTTAGTTTTGTGGCTATAATAATAGTCACCTACAAAAATAACTACACCTTCAATCCCAAGACCTATAGATGTGACTGGAAGATTTCGTGGGATGGCCACCAGGGGAGTGCACTCTTCCAGTGGAACATTGAGTATGGTTGTGGCAAGATCTATTGTCACAACTGAACTATCTTGCTCAAAAAGCTTCTTCAGGGATTTGGCAGCATTTCTCTTGTCTTCATCTTCTTTCTTTTTCCTTTCTTCCTCTGCTTGTGTTGTACTTGTTGCTTCTTTCTTCGTAAAATCCATGTCAACTGATTTTTCTCCATTATTTCCTTTAGAGGATGGATCTTCTCCTTTGTTCCCTTCTAACTTAGTCTATTCCTTCTCGGCCTTGACCTTCTTTCTCTGTTGATATCTCTTTTCAACTTCCTCAACTTTCCTTTCTCTTTCTTCCTCTTTCTATTTCTTTTCACGTTCTTGAGCCTCCATTATTTATTTTTCTTTCCAGAGCAAGGTTTTGAATTGTTCTATCCTCAACATCCTATCTTCTTCTTCCTCTTTCTGAATATTTTCTCGGGTTGTTTCAGTGGTGATTCTCTCTATTACCTCTTCGAAATATAAGGCTCCCTGAAGATATATTCTACAAAATTGACTTCAAGCATTACCTGTGGTGCTAGCTTTACATCCCTCATATGGTCATACACCATATTTTGAGGGTTGTGCCCTTTCTAGTTTGTAACACATAAACATAATTCCTTAAGGGTTTCAACCTCCTTTTCACTTGTTTCTTATTCAGCAGAGAGTATTGGCCAATGTGAAGAGGGAAAATGAACTAGTATTTTTTGTTCTTCTCTAACAAGTAGGAAGTGGCTCCTTTTTCTACTTTCTAGTATGCAATCTCTCTTGCCAACAATTTATTAGGGACATATTTTGGTAACAAATGAGGTGGTCCTGTGGCCCCAAATAACCTTATGAAGGTATAATATGTTTTCATGTACCAATCCCCTATTCCTCTCAAGGATTTGATAGCTCCTGGGGAAATTCAGTGTGGGTGAATACCAAAGATGGCCTTGTGCAGGGGAGTGAGGAAATAATCGCACATGTCATAAAAATGTTCTTTACAATTCACTTCCCACTACTGAGAACAATAAACATGTATTGGTCTCTGATCTGGGATCCATGCCCAATTGAATGCTGAAAATCTGTTAGCTATGCAGATTGCATCTATAAGGTATGATGACATGTAAAAACCATGATTTTTCATACCTTGAGGTTCCCAAACGCAATTTTCAATGTTGAATGATAGGATATCGACCCAATTGAATTATTTTCTGGTTTTGGCCACTATGTAGGCCATCAGGAACCATTCCATCCTAAAGTGGGTGCTTGTCTCCTCGCCATAGAGTCTGCAAATCATTTCATTTAACATCCTATATGGGTCTTTCAGATACTGTGTCAAGACGTGTCTCTCTCCTTTATTTAATGGCCACTCTTCATCAATGAATCAATCTTCCATTAGAGTTTCAAAGTCATTGTGATCGACCCTGAATTTGTCCAGGAACATTTCAACTAGTGCAACAATGGGTTCTGGGATTTTATATTGAAACTTGATGTCTTCCATCTTGAGATATGCAATCGGAACACTTGAAGCATTTACTATCAACCCAGTGTCCTTTTGCAAATGGATAAAACACCATTTTTGCAACATCATTGTAAGGGAAGAGATCTGGGTGAGCAGACACTGTGTGAATGTTCATTTTGTGGATATTTCGGTACTCATCGATGTCGCCATTGTCGAAAGGGAAATCCTCATTCTAGAACATCTCTTGAATTTCATAGTAGCTGGGGTGGCACTCTCTTCCATCATTTCTATTCATGTCGAAAATATTGAGAGAGTTTAGTCCATGAACAAGAGCGGGAACAATAGTTATTTGGGATTTACCCTTCCTGGTCTACAAATGAGACATTTTGTTACATGTTCAATACAAATGAAATTAATTCAGTTTCAAATTGTTAAGGAGGGTAGTAATACCTAATAATAATCTTAAAAAAAAAAACTTACATGTGGTTCTCAATACTATAACCAAAGAACAAATTAACATGTTTTCACAACAACGTCGTTGGTGTATTTCTCATGGTATCACAGTCAATTAAGTTCGATTTATTCTAAACATGGTTATAATATTACCCACTTTACCCAAACCCTATGCAATTAATACAAAATGCGTTATAGCTTCGATTCAGTCAGAGTTTTACGATGAGCCATAAATATTTTCTAGTACACAACTCAGTAGTTATGACCATTGTTGTATCATTGGTGAGGTGGAGTTAATAAAAATGTAATAAGCATAGGGGAGTGCCGATATTGTCGTCGACGAAAAATGACATGAGGCTTAGTCAATAATGGTGGAAAGGAAAATTTTCGACGACGACATATTTGCATTATGGGATATTCATGAAAAAGTGTTGAAGGAGTTTGGAGAAATTACGGGCTATACTATTAGACCACATATGAAAAACCTTTCCCTTTCATTTTTCACCATTAGATAAACAACTTACGTGTAAGTTCAAAGAAAGGGGAAATTAATGGTTGAGATATAGTTGTCAGGCACTGGATTGATTTGGGTCGTCTAATGGCTCTGAGGTTATATCGTCGGGGATTTGTTTCAAGCAATATTGTCGTCAACAGTTCCCATAGGGAGAACATGGGTAAGCTCGTGTTGTTCTTTGATGATGAAAGATTTCGACGAAATGCATGAGCCAAAGGGTTATTTCCAAGTGTGAGCATAAAGTGTCGTGGATTATATATATGTGTAATAACGTTAGGACTGATAGGTGGGGACCCAACTTGAAAAAAGAACATTAAGATAACCTGGGTGAATTCGAAAACTATCGCAGTTGACCACATGTGCAATGATGTGGAAATTGAAATATGAATATCATCGTCGGTGTCAACAAACAACTTATGAAGGATTTCATTCCCCAGTAATTTGTTGATGATGACATTGTAAGGACGTCATCGTCGGGGTTTTAGATATGTAAAACAATAAAGAGTCGGAGGCCAAGCGTCAACGATGCGTGATCGAGGTCATATGGACAAGACTAGGAGGCTGCGTAGCTGAAGTGGTCTTAGAATGAATTAAGGTATTGGGTAGAAGTGGGCCAACTTGTGTTCGTACCAAATTAGGACCAACTCCGTAGTGACAACAATATAAACAACCACATCACTAATATCATCATCGAGATGAAGGTTGTCTTACAATTAACCAGCTCCTAAAGAAATTTTTTGATGACGACGTTGTTAAAGAGTCATCATCGGGACTTTTACACTTGAGAACATCAATATGTCAAGAGCCAAGAGCCAACTATATTAATTGAGATCGTAAGAGTAAGGAGGTGAGGGTCCAAGTAGTTGTGGGTGGTTTCAATTTCAAAAGTCTCCAAAGCAGTGGGGGAAAATCACATGAAGAGTCTATCATGATGGATTCGAGTAGCAACTGGTATATTATGCATTAAATCCATTTTGGCATCTGCATACAAGCATCAATCTCATAAATGAATAACCATTAGGGTAGAAAGACTAGAACCTTGCAAAATTTTAGTAATGTTGGTACCCACTAAAACTAAAGAGTTTCAATGGGATGTTGTGTAAGTCACAACAAATGGCGACTTGCTGGGAGACCCAGTTATCTCTATTCAAGATTTACCTTCATACTGTGAATCTTTAACCACATAAATTCTTAAAATTTCAAAGGTGGATCTATACCATGGATCCCACAACATTTGCTCTTTCTAAAAGATTAGAATGTAGCACTAGCTTCAATGATATTCATGATAATACTGGTGATATAATTAAGGGAGGAACTTAGTTTATACACCTGTGAGGATCGAGAGACCCCAAAATCTTGTTCTTGACCGTTTATAGACCTATGTGTGTTCCTTGTCTCTTTTTTCCCAACATTGCTTCACTGCCAGGGAGCGTCCATAGCCCGAATGAAGTTATCTTGGTATCATATAAGCATGACCCCGCTGCCAATGAATGACCATATCCCCGATGTGTTTACTTGTACTTCCCACACAATTATTAGTTCTTTCAACTTCCCATTTATTTAGATTGTATATTCCACCTTTTTTTATTTGTAATTTGTGCACATTTTTTCATAATGGGTGAGAAGGAAGCGGGGTGATACAAGAGTTGATTTGATATACGAGTATCAATATTTATTTCAACTTCATGGGTCCTTTGCAAACAAATATTCATTAAGTCGACCGGAAATGGGGAAGTCTCATGAGCATTATCTTTAAGACATCAGTGGTCAGTGCATGTTCATGTTTATGACTTGGTGAGTTGGAAGTGAGAGTGATCACACAGATAACAAATCTCATGTCAATTTAAGCATTTGAACCTCTTTTAAATATAGTCTGGGGCTCTCCTAATAACATACTATACTAAATTATTTCCAGTCATTGTTCCCGTAAGTTATAATTCATTTTCTTCTGTACCATATGCAAGGTGTTTCATATTTACCAAGTCACCCGAATAGTCATTCTTATGCAGATTGAGTGTTTAGCTTGTAACAAAAACTCCAATAAACCCAATTTGGAATGAGTTAGAAGAAGATCTATTACTGCAGTAAAGTAAATATAGCATGGTCAAGCAAGGAAAGGAAAACTAAAAATATTTACAAACAAAACAAAAGGGAACCTACTATGTACATAGCTAAATCACCTAGGGTGATTAGGAGAAGTATTTTTTAAGAACTTTTCCATTAACAGGGAGCTCCTCCTTGTCTCCCTCCAATTCCTCGAGTTTAAAATTTCCTGGTCCAATCTTTTTATGGATTTGAAATGGACCTAGCCAAATTTTATGGAATTTGGTATGTTTCCCTTTAATTTCATTTGCCTTATCCCACTTGAGGACAAGATCACCGTCTTGAAAATATTTGTTTCCTACAGATTATTTATCAAACCATCTCTTGATTATTTCCTGATGTTTCATTAGGTTCCTTGTGTCCTTTTCCCTATCTTCTTCAAGTTTGAGGATCATATTTAACCTTTGTTGCATTACTAGGAACTCTTCATCTTGAAGAGATCAGACAAGTTGTAGTGAAGGTAGGAAGGTGTGAGTAGGTAGGGCTTCCTCTTGTCCATAGACTAGAAAAAAGGAAGAATTGCCAAGGGAGTACTTTGATGTGACTCTATTATCCCATAGGGAATTTGGGAGGGCTAGATGCCATTTTCTTTGGTGATCCTTAGCTGTTCTTTTTAAGATCTTGATTACATTCTTATTGGTTGATTCTTTTAGCTCATTTCCTTGTGGATAATAATTAGCTAAATATTTTATTTTAATGTTTCATTCCAATGCATATTCAATTAGTCTAAAAAAGGAGAAGTATTTGGAATTATCAAAAATTAAAGATTTAGGTACACCAAACCTAGTAATGATATGAGATTCAAGGAAATATATCACCTGTCCTTCATTGATGGTCTTCAAAGAGATTGCTTCAATCCACCTCATGAAATAATATGTTGTTATTATGATGTAATTATGAAATTTAGAGGAATTGGGGCTGATTTCCCTTATCACATCCAAGCCCCATTGTTGGAATGGGAGTTCAATAGTAACTAGTTGAAGTGGGAAGCCAAGTTTCTTTTCTCTTCCAACTGCTTTATGATATTCTAGGCATTTTCGAACATATGCATGTAAATATTTGAACATGGTAGGCCAATAATATCCAACCATGAGTATTTTATGGATTATAGTATCACCTCCAAAATGTCCTCCAGCGGGCGCATCATGAAGTTTGGATAGGACATTATCAGAGTCTTCATTTTCGAGGCATCTCAAATAAACACCATCATATTTTTTTTTGCAGAGTACTCCCTGGATGAGCTAATATTGTGCAGACTTAAGTATGATGACTCTCTTTTTCTTAGTATCTAAATAATGTGGAGCAATTCCATGGGTCAGATATATTTCATCTCATAATACCATTGGTCCCTGGTGATAGGGATATAAAAAACTTCCCTCTTAAATAGGCTTTGATCTTGGTAAAATTCATCCTCCTTTACCTTATCATGTACCGATTCAACTACCATTTTGCAGAGCCCTTGCCCCTTGACAATTTTAGCAAGTTTGATTTTAAGGTCATATTCTCGAAGGGTTGTTATCCAATTTTCTCTCTTTTCTCCCAGATCTTTTTGTACTAAGAGATTTATCATAGTTGGGTAAGGGACAATCACTTTGGTTCTGGATTAAATTAGGTAAGGTATGAAGTCTTTGACCTCTTTAAAAACAACATAGGCTTGCTTGTCAACTTCAGGATAATCTAACTCTGCTCCTTGCTACCTAGAACTCATAAAAGAAATGGGTATTCATTCCCATCTTGATATTTATGTGTCAAAACAATTGCAAACACAATATTAAAAGAAAACATGTTCAGTTGAAGTTGGGACTCATCAATGTCAGAGCCTGAGTTATTTTTGTTTTGATCTTTTCAAATGGTGCTTTCTCTTTAGGTCCCCATATAAACTATGCATTATCATGTCTTGGAGTGGTTTTATAGTTTCAGCAAAACTGAGAATGAATCTCCTCAAAAAATTTATTTTACCCATAAAATATTGCATGGATTTATTATTATGGGGAGGAGGTATTTTAGATATTACTTGAGTTCTTTCGGGTTCTATCATCATGCCTTATTTAGATACAGTGAAACCCAACAACATGCCTTCATCAACAACGAATACATATTTTTTGGGGTTGAGTGAAATTCCATACCTTCAACATCTGTTGAAAACTCTCCTTAGATGAGTAATATGATATGCCCTTCGAGAAGAAAATGACATCATTTAGATATACTACTACACATTCACCAATGAGTGCCCTGAAAGTTATGTCCATGGATCTATGAAAGGTTTCCCCTACATTGATTAACCCAAAAGGAATTTTCCTATAAGCATAAGTCCCCCATTTAGTTCAAAAAGAATTTTTCAACTTATCGTCATGGGCGATTAAAACCTGATTGTAACTAGAGAAACCACCCAATAATGAGAGAATCTAGGAACCAGAGACGCACCGACGAATCTACTCCATAGGAGGCACTGGATAATTATCTTTCTCTGAAGCTTTATTGACATTTCTAAAATCAACACAGAGTCTTATATCCCCATTATTCTTTTTTACATGTACCAAATTCAAGATCGATTATGTATGCCTGACTGGAAAAATTGTCCTGATAACTAATAACTTGTTAAGCTCTACTTTTACCCGTGGTTCTAAGCTCAAGTGCCTTTTTCTCAATTTCTGTTGAAAATGCTTAGTTTGTGGATTCATAGGGATAACATGTTGAATGATCTTCATGTTGTAGGTCTTAAGATCATCATATGTCCAAAAGAATATGTCTTTGTATTCTTTAAACAACTTTACGAAGGCTTATCTTTCTTCAGGGGAACATTTTTTTTCCTAGGTTGATGTTTTGAGGTGTGTTTTCTGATCCCAAATTTATCACTTCAATTTGCATTGATGAGTTGTTAGTCTTACAATTTGTCACCTTCTTAAACTTATCCCGAATATCATAGAGTTTTTCCAATCTTACTACACTTTTAGGGATGTTGTTTATCAGGCTGATTCTACTTTGCTCAATTTGTTGATTGATTAAGCCATGAACATCTGCATTCATTTCTTTATCATGCTAATATTCATCAATTATGCAGTCTTTGAAGGTACCTTCCAAGTGTATGAAAATTATAATCTTCTCATCGCCATCAAAGACCCTCCAGTTGGTCACATTATCTGGTATCAAAGGTTTGTAGAGAAGTCCAGTTGGTCACTCCCATGTATTTCATTGTTTCAGCCTCGTGAACGTTGTGGAAAGTCCTCATTCTTTCTCCTTTATGAGGGTAGTCTCTATATAAGTGAGTCCCCTCACATCCCCAACATTGAACAAGTTGATGCCTTAGCATTTTACCAAATGAATCTACATTATTTTGTTCGTTTTGGGATGTTTGGCCTTGCTAATTTTCTTGGAAGTTAGAACCTTTCTTCATTTGATCCTTTTTCTCTTTCATCTTGTCATTCCAAGCCTTTTGGAAAATTGACCTTCCTTTGATTTTCTCATAAAGGTGCCTTGCTCTCCTTATGGTTTCTTTGAAGGTCTTGGGGTTATCATATTGAATCTTCTCACTATAGAAGGAGGGTAAACCACTTTGAAATATTTGGATTTTAACCTTCTCATCCTTGATGAAGTCAACATACTTCAACAGTTAAAAGAATCGTTTCTCATATTCCTCCATTATCATGGTTCCAAACTTGAGTTCAAAGAACTCTTTCATCTTTCTCTCATAGTAATGCTCAGAAAAATATTTCTCTTGGAAATATCCTTTGAACTTCCTCCATGAGATCCTTTTCTTATCGAGGTTCTTGGCTTTCTTAAGTTGATCCCACCACATGGCTAAATTTCCTTGCAAATGGTAGGTGGAAATTCTAGCTTCTACCCGGGATGGGTAATCATGTAGCTGGAAATATTTCTTCATTTCTAACATCCATGCCTTTGCCTCTTCTCCTTTCCTATGCTCACCATTGAAATTTGGTGGCTTGATCTTCTTGAGTTCACCTTGCAGGATGTTTTCCTCAGGATTTCTTTTTTTCCTCCGAACAGGAGCCAAACTTGGGTTGCACCCTGGCCCTGAGCTTTCATGAGTTCTTCTAGTGGAATACCTTGGAGAATGATGGCACCTTCTCATGCCTCTTGACTGCCTATCATTTTCATGATCATCCCTTTTGCTATGGGATCTAGATTTTGATACTTGTATAGCACAAGCTTCTTTCTTGGTGCCATAATCCTTGTTAACTTGTTTATGCAACATATTTAAGATCTGAAGTATCTCTTCTTGAGCCTTCATAATCCTTTTGTTATCATCCATGTAGCTCTTGGCTATCTCTTCTTTCGTTTGAATATCTCTCAACATTCCCCATGTTGGCATGAATACCTCTGAACTCTTCCTCATGGATGTAATATCCTTGATCATATTCCATAACTCCAGTCCTCATATAAGAACTAAATTTTCTTTATGTACCTCTAATTCTGTAAGAAATGTGCATATAATAATTACTGTTAGAAATATGCATAGAATAAAGCATTTCATAATATAGGATACAGGTTATTTCTTCATCAATTTATGAAGGACATATTGCACTGATTCAAATTTTGATTTGCTTGATGCATTCCTCCCCAAAACAGCTTCGTAACGACTGAAAACTTACCCAAAATCGAGCTCTAGTTTGAAAGTTATAGCCTTCCGAAATTTTCCAGGGCGCCTTTGGCCAATGGCCATCCCCTTTTCCACGTGGTATCCATGTAGCTTCACCTCTCTTATGCCATATGACATGGCATGGTCCTGACTTGGTTCATCATCCCCTAAAGATGACGTGGCTTCTGGTTGCAGGGAAAATCTCTCGGAGTAATACTTCGTGAATATCGGGCCTCCAACCCTCTGTCATTAGTTTACAAGTCTACAACATCTCTGGAGCCCCGAAGTCCCGAATTTTCCTTGCACTCCAAAATCTATGGTGGGGATCGATCCACCCTTAGATCCGACGGTTGAGATTTGTCCACGCCTAACACAAGGTTTAGACTTGGCAAGGGTCTTACACTAAATTCGCACTCCTTGAGTGTTTTCATCAACGATCACAACTTAATTAATCATCGAGATCTACGGTCTGCATGTTCCAACTTGACCGATTTTTAATTCCTTCCTAATTGTGCACGTAGATCCTATGCCGACACATAGCCGATCTATCCGATGATCCTGATCAAAGTGCACGACCTCTTGATAATTAACATCCTTACAACTTCAAATGTGCTTTTTCTCTCCTCCATTGATCTATGTCCTTGATGGACTGTTTGATCTCAAATTCCCACAACTCCGGGGAATCATGGTCACCTCCAAGCCTTGATGATTGACAACTCTCACTTAATCATTAGTTGTGATGGATGTCTAGGGTTGTTATTTACTTCACAATCTATCGAAGTTGGACACTTTGACGAGGGAAATTCCATCGCTTTGGTGCTTCAATGCTTCGACGTTTAACACATCCTCCTATATCTTCAAATCTCTTGAAGTAATACTTCGTCGAAGTACTTACGCTGTCCTCCCACTAGTTGATCGAAGGGTTGAGAAAATATCCCAATGGATCCTCAATCTACACTCCACATTGCTCCCAAATTCCTCCCCTCGATCTGATGGTTAATTATATTGCTTAGTTTATACTTACACTATACTCGATCTAATGGTTGAGAGAGATCCTGAAGGATCCCTAGATCAATGACTCACGTTGGTTCGCAATTTCGGCGTTGGGGGATTCCGGTCGCTCCAAACTATTTTGCCCCCGGAGTGGGTCAACACTGAATGACCGTAACTCACATTTGATGGTCAGGAAGGGTCTCGAAGGATCCTTAGATCTATGGATCATGTTACTTCGTGACTTCACGTCCCTTATAGGTCTTAACCCATTTAAGTCCCAAAGGTTTACCTACCAGAAATGTCATAAAGAAGGGATGCCTACTTGTTGTTGGTTAAAGGTATTGCTTACCCTATCCTTCCACTATTCTCGATCTAACAGTCGAGAATGGTTCTGAAGGATCCTTAGATCTACGACCCACGTCGCTTCATGACTTCGACATTTGGGGAGTTTCGGTCGTGTAACGCCCTTTCACTCCCAGAGTGAGTCAACGTTGAACTTGACTGTGGTGTATATCCAATGGTTAGGAAGGATTCTAAAGAGCCTTATATCTACGACTCACGTTACTTCACAAATTTAGCATTCGGGGATTTCAGTCATTTAACACCTTTTTAATCCCGCAGTGGGTCAACGTCAAATTTGACCGTAGTGTATATCCAACGGTCGGGAAGGATTCTGAAGATCCTTAGATCTATGACTCGCGTTACTTCGCGACTTCCACATTCGAGGATTTTGGTCATTTAACACCTTTTTACTCCCAGAGTGGGTCAATGCTAAATTTGACCGTAGTGTATATCCAATGGTCAAGAAGGATTTCAAAGATCCTTAGATCTACGGATCGTGTTACTTCGCAACTGAAAAGTTGGTCAAGGTTTAACAATAAGGCATATTCCACGATAGCAGATAAGAAACCATCATTTGTCAGTGAAACTCTCTGGTAATCGTGTCAACAGGTTGGCTTCGATAGGATTAGAGTGTTGAGAAGTTCTAACATCTCGGAGCTCCAAACCTCTGAAGTCCCGAAGCTCATAAGGCTTAGCTCCCTTTAAGCGTAGTGTAGGGTTCCATTACCCTGGTCATATGGAAATTTGACAAGCCCCAGAAGGCTACACTCTTAAATATTATCTGATATTTGGTTAAGTCTGTGGACTCGAGCCCAAGGTCATTTGGATAAGAAAAATGGTTTGGCTCCCTTTCACAACCCACGAATCCTTAGGAATTTTTGAATTTATCATGATGAATCCCAGTCATCAATCATGAGATCAAACATGATCTTAGTTTTTGATTCTCCAAACTACCTATAACTCTACATATAGCCATTAAAAATCAAATTTTGATCATTCCAGGTCAAATTTCAATCTGCAACTTCACTTCTCTACTCCATTAACCCTCTCAAACCGTATGAAGTCATTAAAACTCATATTTCACTCATGAAATTGGGGATTTCTCTCTAAAATCTCATTTTCCCCCCAAATTGGTCACAGATAAAATATGTGACAACAATTTCACAAACTCGTAGCCATCTTGGCCCATACAAGCCTAGTGTTTGAACTAGAAGCTCTAATACCATAATTTAACGTCCCCCAGCCCATCTAAGCGACATTACAGTGTGGAATACTCCTTAAAAAATGAAATTTATGCTAACTAAAGTAATTTCCCCCTTGGACCCCTCTTGGCCATTATCCTAGACACTCCCCCCTCTTGTGGATTAATTCATCCCCCATCTCTTGTCCATGTCCCCTTAGCATCTAGCATCATATTTTTATTAATAAAACAAGGAAATGCACTTCACATATTACATTGATTGGCCATAGCCACATATTATATCTACATAAGCATTAATTAAACTAGGGATTATAGTGGGGATGTTACATTCCCCCTCCCCTACAATTGTGCACTATCCTCGGTGCACCCTAAGATTATATATATATATATGCAAATTACATCGCAATACTTAGAAAATAAAATTCTGCAATTTAACAATTCCAGCAACAACTCCAACCAAAATCTCATGTTCCTCTCAACTCACTGACCCAAGGAAGGAATCATTCATTTATCAAGGATAACCCAAGGGATGTACCATATGTTTGTCAAGGCTAACCCAAGGAATGAGACAATTTTTTATCAAGTTCCCCAACGCAGTTGGCCATGACTCTGAGATGTGGTTCCAAAATTTTAGACGCTCAAACAGAGTCTTGCATTTTGTCTTCTTCAAAACTGTCAAACATTTGCGGGTATTATGTCTGCATGTTTTCTTCATGCTCCCATGTAGAATATTCAGGACCATAGCAGATCCATTGAACCTTTACCAACCCTATGGCTTTATTCCTGAGAAGTTTGACTTTCTGGTCTAGGATGTGTACTGGTTCCACCCAGAAATCCCTTTCGTTCTCTACCTAGATCACATTCCAATCAATTACTTGGTTAGTATCAAACACATATTTCTTTAACAATGACACATGAAGTACATTAAGCACTCTCATGGATGTAGGAAAATATAACATGTATGCAATTGGCCCTATCTTTTCTAATATTTCAAAAGGCCCGCAATATCTTGCTACCAACTTCGGGCAACTTCCTAATCTTATCGAAATTCTCTTTTCCCTCACTTTCAAAAACACATGTTCTCCCACTTTAAAATATATGAAAAAATTGTTCATGTCTGCATAACTTTTCTTCCTATCCTAGGTAGCCTTCAAATTCTATTTTATCTTTTCCATCTGATCTTCCATTTATTTTAACAATTCTGGCCCAACAATTGTTCTGTCTGTTGGATTATCCCACCTCACTGGAGTGTTACATTTTCTTCCATACAATGCTTCAAATGGACTCATTTTCAATGAGGCCTGATACCCATTGTTGTAGGAAACTTCAACTAAATGAATATAATCTTGCCACTTTGATGGTTGATCCATCACATACATTCTAAGCATGTCCTCAATTATCCTGTTAGTCCTTTCTGTTTTCCCATCTGACTCTGGATGATATGTTGTACTAAGATTTAAATTTGTCCCAAATCCCTTGAACAAACCCTTCCAAAAATTGGAAGTAAACTTTGGATCTCTATATGGAACTATTTCCTTAGGCACTCCATGTATCCTAGCAAATTCTCTCATATAAATTTCTGCAATATTTGTTGGCTTGTGTGTAGTCTTTACTGGAATGAAATGTGCTTATTTATTCAATTTATCCACCACCACCATGATGGAATCATGTTGCTTCACTATTATAGGCATCTTAGTAATAAAATCAATTGTAACTACTTCCCACTTCCATTCCAGAATGAGAAAAAGTCGTAGAAAATCTACTAGGGGTCTATGTTCTATCTTTACTTTTTGACATTCCAGACACCTGGCTATGTAATTAGTCACTTATTTCTTCATTCATGGAAAAATATATTGGCTTCTTATTGCTGCAATTGTTTTTTGATATCCTAGGTTCCCGACATATGACACATTATGCATCTCCTTCAACACTGCATTTTTTCATCTCTCCGGAATTTAGCACATACACCTTATCTTTGAACATGAGAATTCCATCTTCTTTCAGCTCATAATAATTAAATTTCTGCTGAAAATTACCTTGCTGTAATGTCTCTTTTATTTTTAAATAAATCTGAACTGAATTTGCTGCTGCAATTTTTTTTTCCTTCAGATCTGTCATGTACATGCTAATTGCTACAATATGCACTTCATTATCTCTTCTGTTGAGTGCATCGACCACTTGATTTTCATTTCCCTTTATATGCTTAATTTCGAAGTCATATTCACTCATAAATTCCAGCCATCTAGTTTTCCTAGAATTTAGTGTTGGTTGTACAAACAAATGCTTTAGACCATAGTGGTTTGTCCTTAGCTCGAATTTCTTACCCATAAGGTAATGTCTCCACATTTCCAATGCATGTACAATCACTACTAACTCCAAGTCATGTGTAGCATAATTCCTCTCATGCTCTTTTAATTTTCCGTACTCATAGCATACCACATGATCCCTTTGACTAAGAACTCCACCGAGTCCTTCCTTGCATGCATCGGTGCACACAACAAAATCTTCATTTGGATATGCAATATTCAAGATTGGCACACTTGTCAATATTCCCTTCAATTATTGAAAACTCTCTTCACACTTGGAATTCCATTCAAACTTCGCTCCCTTCTTTTGTAAAGAAGTGATTGGACTTGCAATATTTGAGAACCCTTTTATGAATCATTGATAATAACCGACAAGACCCATAAATTATTTGTCCTTTGTCACATTCTTTGGCACTGGCCATCCTATAATGGCCTCTATCTTCTTAGGATCAACTTATATCACTGCTGCTAATATTGTATGCCCCAAGTAGTGAATCTTCTTTTGATAAAAGATGCACTTACTTAGCTTAGTATATAATCTGTGCTCTCTTAACACTTGAAAAACCATTGTTAATTGTTTCTTATGTTCCTCTTCTGATTTAGACTAGATGATGATATCATATAGGAACACAATCAAAAACTTGTCCAGGTATTCCTTGAACACCCCATTCATCAGACACATAAAAAATGTTGGGGCATTTGATAGACCAAATGACACTACCGTGAATTGATAATTCCCATATCTTGTTCTGAATGTTGTCTTGTTGATGTCTTCTTCCTTTATCCTTACTTGATGATAACCCGATCTAAAGTCAATCTTGGAAAATATTCTTGCACCTTTCAGTTGATCAAACAAATCATCAATTATGGTAAAAGTATACTCATTATTTATGGTAACCTTATGAAGTTGTCTGAAATCAATACACAGTGTTAAGGTTCCATCCTTCTGTTAATATTATGGTAGCTGTGGGAGGTATTTAACCCCACGTGTGAACCTGACAAGAATAGAAGACTCCAGGAAGAAAGAGAAACCCTAATGAGTTGGCTAATAACCCTAGAAGCATTGTTGGCTCAAGAAGATAATTTATATTAGGTTATTAGCCTCCAAGAGAAGAAGTCGGCCATAAATAATAATAATATACTAAATAGACACATATCCAGAAGGAGAAGGCGGCCCCAACAAAACTGGCAGAATCACTATAAATACAAGGCGCCAATTCTCATCTGCAACATCTCAGAATTGCGGTTTCTTAGTTGGTGCGCACTGCAGTTGTCGTCTTGTGCGTAGGTTTGGAGGAGGGTTGCAGTTGTAGCTACAGCAACAACTAGTTTCAGTATTGGGTTGAATATCTCTTTGTTAGGGTTTGGACTATCTAATCATCTTTTTTGTGATGCGCTATCCTTAGGGAAAGATGCGCTACCCTTTGTTTGGCTATCTAGCCTAGGGTTTACTTCCGGAGGAATTCTCAGTCAAGGTTAAGGTGCTCGGAGGGAGGCTTCGGCCTATGGTTGGGTGATGAAGGTATCGTCAATGGTAAAATGAGCACACCATCTTCTATATTCTAACAGGTTATGGGGCCACACCCCTTCATTCATCCTAAAACACTAGAAGGAAACATAGCCGCTAGATATTGAGCTTGTCGAGGTACTGCCACTAGGGTTACTAGCAGGAGCAGTTTCCAAAAGCACTACAGCTAGGGTTACCAGCAGAAGCAGTTGCAGAAACCATAAACCTCTTGTCAAGGAACCTTAAGTGACAAGATTGACCTAATCTCTGAATAGATCAGTGCGCCCTAGCCCAACGCACCTCCTGGTACTCTCAGAAGGCCAAGACGTGAAGTTTGGATTTCTGGTCAAATCTAGGGTTTGACCAAGTCAAGCAAGCCATGACGAACTCTATGAATTCTGAG
>SNQJ01S0174070.1:0-20274 GCA_010110895.2 Picea sitchensis | reverse complement strand
TAGACTTCCTGCAGGGATAATGACTGACTTATCTGCCAACTCTATCATGGTTTGGGTTGGTCTTAACTAGTTGATTTGGAGCTTTTTCATAGTGTCAAAAGGAATTACATTAATTGTTGCACCCAAATCAATGGTTTGGTAAAGAAATACCATTAATTTCAACAGTGACTACTGGGTTCCTAGGGTCATTATATTTGTATGGAATTTCAGAAATAAATTTAGATAATTGCCCCACCACCTGAACAAGGGGAGGTTCCTTCTTCTTCCTTCCTGGTTTCTTAAGGCAAAGATCCCTTATGATTTTGGAATATATGGGGATATCCTTAATGACTTGCAACAGAGGTATTTTTATACATACATTTCGTAATTCATCCTCTATATCTGTGTGCAAGGGTGGGTTAGGTTTCTTCACTAATAGTCTTTTGGGGTAGGGTGGAAGATTAACTTGTTGAGGTACTCGTATAGACTGAGAAGTGATTGGAATAGGAGGGAAAGTCTCTTCTTCTACATGGGTGGTTTGAATGTTTTCTTCCTCAGAATGATTATCATTTTCTTCCTAAATTATTACTTCAGGATTTGATTGATTTACAGTTTTCCAATCGTAGCTGAATTTCATAGGTGGGAAGGTTTGAACTTCTGTATTCTGCACAGGGTGGGTGGGTCGATTATTGGGGTTAGGGATTAGCTGGGTAGGGATTGTTGTTGGTCTCGGAGGGTTGTGGGAAGCTCATTTTTGTGGTTGTTGATTGGCATTTATAGGTACTTGTTGCTGTTGGTTAGGGTTCAAGGGGGTTGTAAATTGTTGTTGTATAGGAGGTGGGAGTAAAGCTTGCATCTATGGTGGGTTAAATCCAGGTAGTAATTGGGAAATTTTTGCAGGATACTATGGATATGTAGGGTAAGAGGGATTCCCATACACATGCCCCCTCCAACCTTGTTGCCAAGGTTGAGTTTGATCTTCCTGAGGTGTCCATTGTGGATAGGTCATTGGGGGAGGACCCCATTGTTGTTGTTGATACTATGCATTAGGGTCATAAAATGCATTGGGGTTTTGTGCTCTCCAAGGTCTTCTGGAAGGGTATGATTTTTCTTGTGAGACTCCTCCTCCCCTATACATGGCTTGTAGTTCAAGCAAAGTTGGACACTCAGATGTGGGGTGCTCTAGTGTACACGAGCCATAGATTTCTATGACATTTAATGTACATTCTTTCTCACCATGCTTCTTTCAGTGTCTAGGATGGAAGATTGCTAAAATAATCTCTTCTTCTTGTTTCTTTTTCAGTTTTAGGGTATCTAACTAGTTACTGATTATGCTCAAGATGTATGTTTTAAAGTTCTCTAATAAGTTTCCTAACTCAATTATGGTGACAGCTCCTAAGCTTTGTCTTGTATTTCTGCTAAAAGAATCTCTTGGTGCTTTGCCCATTTTAGCTTGTCCTCTTGAGTATCTTCTACAGTAATCTGAAATCTCTACAAAAGGATTTTGGTGCACATCTCCTTAACTTAACAAATTTAAAACTTCTATGCAGTCATCTCTAATACCCTTCAAAAATATGATTCTTACTACAGCTGGGTCTGTGGTGAATAATTTTGATTTCTGGTAGTTGTATAAGAACCTTTCTAAGTAGTCTTCTAGGATTTCATCCTCTGATTGCTACATTTTAAAAATGTCATTTTTAGCATTATCCTTACAATAGTCTTGGTATTTCCGTAAAAATGTGTTTTTCATCTGATCCCAAGAGAGGATTGTATTTTCTCCTAAGCTCATGAACCATCTTAAAGATGAATCCTTCATTGTAGCAGGAAAGAGCTTAAGTTTTTGGGCATCGTCTGAGTAGTTATAACTTCTACATAATATGTCAAACTCAAATAAGAATAATTTTGGATCATCAGTTGACATACCTCTAAAAGTGGGTAGCGATGATAGTGGGATGTTTTTCATGCTGATGTTTCTAGAAATATCCAAGATTGGAAACCCAAAGGTCTTAGTCTCAGTGGCTACATTTTCTTCTTCTTTTGCCACTCCATTTATAGATGGTTCAGAAACTGGATTTTTTGTGTCTCCTGAACTTTCAGCAGATTCACGTTTTGCCCGCCCAATGTTGATTCTTCTGTTTTAGGTTCTTCTTCTGAAGCCTCGCTGACTCCCCTTGAACTTTCTCCTGGTGGAATGTTTCCTGCACCAGTGTCAGTTGGATTAGTGGACAATTCAGAATGCTACGCACGGTGTCCGATTTGAGTGGGGGGGTTTTTTAATCTTTAGAGCTTACAAATCTGCCCTTATTATCTCTATATCTATGTATAAAATGGAAATTTGATTCTTAGCTAAATTGAAATCCTAATTCTATATAAAAGGTAAGAAGGCAACCTAGCTTCAAAGAACCCCACTCTAGTGGCCAGAATTGGCATTCCTCCATAATGTTAAACCTTTTGTCCATCCTCCTCCAGAAGCCTTTAAAATCATTCAAAAATACAGAGCTATCTAAGCTAAAACTTACTTCCTACCGTTTGCAACTCCAGAGCAGGTGCCAAAATGTTGTTAACTGCCTGTGTGTAAATATATTACACTCATTAATTATCAATCAGGATTAATTGTGATCAATAGAGTTACAAGACACCATTAAGAAAGGCAATTCCTAATGTCATGAGTATAGAACTATTCTGGATCATGTATGTTGGAAACAAAACAAACTAACAAACTGAAATGAACTTTGGTTATATTTCACATAGAGGTTATCTATTCCATTATGTCACATGAAAGTATGAGATTGAGTTCTTTTGACAGATCAAATTTGTTATCTGACCGAGAAAACTAACTATGCAATCACACTTCTAAAAGACAAATCACACATCAATCATCAAGACATAGCATGGGTAGTTCAATAGTCAATATACTGGTATGTTGTGGTTCACAATGTGTTGTTGTGAAATTCACTAGTTCTCCTTCAAATATAATGCAGCCTTGCTGCCAACATTTATGTCCATAAAGCAGTTGTCACTTAAAAAACAAAACAAATCATATAAAAAATAGCTATGTCGAAACCTAAAATAGAACTATCTTGCTATCACATCTGAAAAGATCAAAGCTTGAGCTAGTCTAACATTTATACTATTGAAATCAAATGTTAACACTAATATATAAGGATGTCAACCTTTGTTGGGTAGTGGGCCCTTGCCTCTTCAACAAGTCAACGATTGGAGTCTCTGATGAAGTTCTCTTTCGATCCACACATTACTCTTACCAAAACTTCAAGACATAGAATTAAAGTATGCTAACAACTCAACTCACATTCATTCATAAATGATCAAGACACAGAAATAATTGACATCCTTCATTAAATTCAACTCAAAATCTGTTATGAAATATGTAATACTACTTCACATTTTGTGTTATACTAACTCTCTACTACCTCCACCATCCTTGTCATGACTATTTAAATAGACTTAGTTGTGAAACACAAGAAGGTGAAATATTTAACTTAATCGATCCAATTATCAAGTTATATATTTGTTTACATATTTTAAGCTTCATCCTTATGAAACGAAGTGTATGAGGATGGAGCAATAAATAAACAAACTTATCATAACCTTGCTAGAGCTTTAATGGTTAGCAAACATCCAACAATTATCTTTGATTGCGATCTACAGAGCTAAGCTTGGTATATTCTGCTTCCTATGTTGGTACCAAATCGTGACAGGCGAGATTCGGTAAATGCTACTGGATCCGAATAGTATGCAATTGGTTGGTACTGGAATAGAATAGATGCGACCATTGGTACCGGATCCACTTTTGACATGATGAATAGTTCGATATTGGATCAGATGGAAAGGAGTGTGATTGGTACCAGTTAGGATAGTGGCAATCTAGTGCATGTAAAATGCCAGGATAATTAAGTGGTCTTGAGAAAGGTTGGACTCATCTAGAGGTCAAAAGGTTACTGCGTGGAAAATTAAAACATTAGTACATGAACAGTAGTCTTTTCCTAGCTCAATAAACCACAAAATGCATGAATTAATTATACTTTACCTTATGACCCCATCATCCAGTAACGTCTAATGGTAGTGTTCTTTGTTATTTATCCAAGAAAGCATTGAGCAAAAGGTATAGATGAGGGAGTCATGAAGTAGGTAGTAGGGATGTCAATTTAGAGGCTCAACACTATGCAATCTTGCAAAGAGGGAATTATTCCATTTCCCTATGTGAGCTCCACTTTTATATTGATACATTCGAGAGACAAAATATAAATTTTCCACTTCACATCTTTCATCCTATACAACAAAGCATTATCACATTATCTTTGCGCTCCACTACAACCCATACATCAAAGATTTGCGCAAAAATCAAAAAGTAAATGTTGGTTTTCCATGTCATGATAGGATATCTCTAATCCTTGGCCTCCATATACTTTGGAAAGCGTTGTATGGGTTTGCATTTTGAGGGCTATAAAATAATAATTCTGAGCTATGGAAAAGGGTAGAAAGAATTCAATTTTGAGAGTGAAGTTACTCTGGAGGAATTATGTACTTCATATTGAGTTTGCATCCCTTTGTCATTTAGGTCTGAACAAATTTAGCCCCCAAGATATTCTCTTATTGATGGAGAACCTATTTATCTATATATATGAGCTTGTCTAGTGGAGGATTAAAGTGTGGTGGAGCCCATTTGGAAGAACTTGAGGTTTCTCGATTCGAACCTATTTGACATAGAAAGTCCTTAATGTTTTTCGCACATTGATCATTTATTAATAAAATGCTATTTCCATCCAATTGATATCTTGAAAATTTATCTAGATTCTTTCCATGGAATGCTTGTTTTAACCTATATATTAATGGATTATATATCCTAATGTGCTAACACTTTTATATTATCTAATATATGCTTTGTAGCTCATTTGTGCGAGAACTTGACTAGGGTATAAATATTTGGGTCAGAATTATATGATTGGAAATCATCAGAACATCACGGACAAGGTGATTGCCTTTATCTGCGCTTGCACATTGGTTTATGCTCAACAAGTTTATGGGAAGATTTTATTTACAGAGTCATGCACGTTGTGGTTACCTAGCCATTAGAGAAATTTTCCTCGTGTAATAGAATTGGCGAATATCTTTGGGATGAATCTTCATATCTTTCTTAGGGTTTTTATCCTTAGATTGCTCTAGTTTCTATTGTGGTTATTTTCCCTCTTTGTTCTTAGCCGGAGTTTGTTCACTCTGGGTCCAAGTTTTCATCCTTTCTCCCACTTGCTTGGCCTTGTTCAAATCATATGAGATTTTTCCCTTAACGATTAGTGTGCCATGCATGTTGTCTCCTTCAACCGCTCACACTTTGTTTGTAAATATTGTACACCTCTTTTCCTTTCCTGTTTTCTTGGTCTAGTGTTTTTGGTGTGGGATTTGATGCTTGTTGAGACTTCTTAAGGTCTGTGGGTAATTGAGTGTTTGTGGGATGACAGGAAACCCTGTTTTGGTTGAATTTTTTTGGGTGAAGTCTTTTTCTCTTCATATTTTTCATTTTTTATTTTCCTTGGCCACGTTGGGATGAGTGTTTCATTTATAGCGAAAATATCCATCTTGATTTATCTCTTTTTTATATACATAGCGTAAAGATTATATCAGTTACTTTTAAGTCCATACGTTTTAGTTTTGATATATTGAAATACAAAAACAGGCATTTTGCATTGCTTGGGATTTTGTTCTTTTGAGTCATTTATCGATAGCAGTACATATGAGTGAAAGATTGCATTGTTACCCAATTTTGAATTTGAATTTGGCTGCGGCATCCTTTTTGGGAAGTATATCATTTCATTAAAGAGTTAAAGTTAGGACTTTTACATTACTTTCATATTCCGTTTCTTATGATCATAATGATCAGTTTTTATAGTGAAAAGTAGATACAAAATTATTAATAGGTGCTTAACACAAAATAATAGAATCTGATGGCCGGGTTTTCTATTCAATAACGAAATAAGATGGTAGCAAAATATGGCGAAACAAGCTTGTAGGAATGGTGGCGACTTATCTTTGAGAAGAAGTCTTATTGTGTGTATTCCTGAAGAGGTTACGATTAGAGACTAAAGGCCTTTACAATAATAAAAAAGTGAAAAACCCTAGACATCAAAAACCCGAACTAGGAGATGAAACTTTAAAAGACATGTAATTTGTTTGACAGTTAATACATCAACTTCAGGAACAGTAACTTTACATCACGATCTCGTTTTAAATGATAGCATGTTGGAAGGTATCATCAAGGAGATTCATTTTGAGGGCTCAGTATTACTAACGGCTATCATTTGAGGAGCTCAATCTTAAGAAAACTTCATTAGGCCCTCAAATGGCCCCGAAGTTAAGCTGCTAAAAATGATGGAATTACCAAAATGTGGAAAGCTTGTTTGAGCGGTTGGAAAATTAGTGTACATATATCCATATGGATCACCTGTACCATGAGTTTTCATTACCATACCTTTTTGAGTAAGCAGGACCACTAAAATGATGTTATAATTTAAAATCTGTAATAATATGATTTTTAGTTTCTACCAAACTAGCCTAGGATTTAGTGCCTGGGAATGGGATTTTGTGAGTAAACTTCTCAAAGGGAATTAAATCTTTCTCATAATGTGTTTGAGTCAGAGTGGAGAAATCCATTGTAGCCAAATTGAAATTGGCAAGATCAGGAGGCTCCACTCACCTTTGGAGTTAATCAGTGTGATATGGTGGTTAGGGAATCTCTGATACAGCCTTCTAATGTGAGGAAGATCTATTTTTGGGGATCTATTTGTATTTGGGGATCTTATTAGTACCCTTACCTCCATGAGAAGCAATGCTCAGATTTAGGCTTTGCTACCTACCCATATAGATGGACTGAATTCGACTTACTCTCTTGTGCATTAATTATGTGGTTTTATTAGTTTAGCCTAGGTGTCATATGAGTTACTTACAAGGGTTCTCATTTTAGGTCAAATAAGGAGGTTGGACCTATTAGCCTTTATGGAGGATTACCTTTCAAGGGGGATCTGGCCAGTTGTTAATACCACGAGACCTTATAATTGATTATGTCACCTCAAATATTTAGCAGGGAGTCTCAGGACATTCTTAGGTGAGACATGCCTTCTTTAGGGAGGAAGGCCACTCAACCACTTAGCCCCTTTGCATGCATATTGGTTGTTTAATTTTTGGTGTGCTCTTTGATTATTTGTAGACCTTTGAGATTTTATATTTTTCTTTGAGTTTTCATGGATAGTGGAGTCCCTTTGGATCGTCCCTTGTTTACTGTTGCTTACCCCATGATGCCTACTCAGTTCATGGGGATGAATCTTCTTGTTTCTTATAATGGTATGTAGAACTTTAGTACTGAGTCCGCGCCTTGGGTTTCTAGTTATTCTCCCATTGATATGCCTTCGCCTTTGCAATACTCTCCTTGGTCCACTTATATGAATCCTAACATTGGATCCAGGGGAACCATGGATCTGATGCCTACTTCTTCGTTCGATATGAGTCGTGTCACTTTTGGGGGTTGGAACCTTCCCCCCTATGTATCTAATACTACCTATGCTCTTTTAGGAGCCATTACTCAGATGGGTGTTTATTCTACCTACTACACCCCATCAATGTATCCTGTCCATGCATGTGAGTTCCTTTGAACACTTTTTTCCATGGAAATTCCTCATGCTCCTCAGGAATTGTTTCATATTATGGGAATCAGACTTTTAATAGTTTGTTCCTGCTTCTCAGGGACCCCTTCACAGGGGAAACATATATCTCGAATAGTCCCTTATCCTTTCATCTCTTCACACCAAATTGATGGTAATTGCCCTTCAGGACTCTCTGAATCAATTAAGCAGAGGATACTACATTTTCAGATAGAGACAGGGAGTAAACCAGGACCCTTCCTAGCCTGTAATTTTTCAAAGGCAATCTTTCCTTGGACAGCATCCGTCATAATCTTGATGCCTAGTCGAGTCAACATTAGTCCTGGCAGGCTCCATCCACCCAAACTCACTTCTTAGTCATGTTGGAGATGGGTCAAAACTTCTGAGTTATGATGACAACTCATACGGTCCATTGCCTGAATCATGATGGGGGCACCACTTTAGTTTCCATAAGTCATATCAATGCCACATCTGGGACCTCCCAGTACCATGAGATGACTCTCCACCGCCTTTTCCTACACATCAGGAAGTTGATAGTATACCTGTAGATCTTAGGCGACAGGGAATTGAAAGCCCGGACACCTTAGGCGTAAGCCTAAATTCCTTTTGTAGGACCCCTGTAGAAGGGAAGTCATATTACTCGTTTTATATCCAACTATGGCTAGGAATGCTGCATAAAGTGTGGGGATCACTAAGGTGTTAAGAACCAAACATCAATATATCATAGAAAAACCTAGGAAAAGTACTCCTTGAAAAGAGATAATTTCATAATAGAAGCCTCTTAGAGGGGCAACCTCCTTTACCCCACTTAAATGTTCAAGTACAAGATGATTCAAAAAATAAAATGTCTCATGGCATATATATAGGAACTAGGAGGTTTAATACTTAGCTGAGCATAAATAAAATAACATTACTAATCATTACAACTATTGTTAAAGCATTATAAAATAAAATAACATTACTAATCTAATACCCCCCAATTAAG
Organism: Picea sitchensis; assembly: GCA_010110895.2. Taxonomy (NCBI): domain Eukaryota; kingdom Viridiplantae; phylum Streptophyta; class Pinopsida; order Pinales; family Pinaceae; genus Picea; species Picea sitchensis. The sequence continues at coordinate 11,640 of SNQJ01S0174070.1, read as the reverse complement.
TGGTAATGAGCTTAATGTGGGAACTTGCCCCTCCCTTGAGACAAGTGTTGTCCCTTAGCGGCTTGAGCCTCTGAATCTTCTTTATAAAGAACTCATCTTCCCAAGTGGAATCTTCAGTACAGTAGTTTCCTCATTTAATGAGATACTATGAAAATGGATCTATTCCTGGAGTTAGTAATTCTTGTGTCGATTGATGGCTTGGGGCTCAATGTTTTCCTTCCTAAGTCAAGTTGGCAATATAGTTTTGAAGTAGGATCTTGTCGCTTATAACCTCTTTAAGCATGAAATATGGAAAGCTGGGTGTACTCGTGAAGGCAGCGGTAACTCCATTTGTATGCCATAGTACCAATCTTTTGCAACACCTTGCAAGACCATAGTACTTTGATGATAATTTATTATCCTTCTTGGCTTGCTTGAGGAACCTCTATTTGTATGGTTGTAGTCTTTAAAATACCCAATCTCCTACTTCAAAATTCTTTCTACTTTCGATGTTGATGCCTTGTTGTTCATCTTGGGTTTTGTGCCATAGTCGGTGCCTTTAAGATTTGCAGAACTTATTTGTTGATTCTAGATGTGATCTTCCACTTTGCTTGAACTTTAAATTTTCTTTTAGAGAGTAAGTGGAAGGAGGGTGGTATCCATAAAGTGCCATAAATGGTGGCATCTTTTATTTGTAATTAATGAAAGAGTGTTATACCACCATTACACTTAAAGGTAACCATTTGAACCATTGTACTTGTTTATGAGATATAAGTAGCGAAGGTATCCTTCGGACATTTGTTCACTATCTGGGTTTGTCCATGATTGAGGATGATAGGATGATCTATGAGCCAATTGAAATTTTAAACAAAATAATTAAAAGTGTCGATTGAAGATGGGATCTCTTGTCTTTCCCTACAATAACAATCTTTGGTACCGTAGCAACTTTGAAGTATCTCCATGAATGTGGTGGAAGCTGTACCTAGCTTTGAAGGGGTGAGAGAGTGCACAAAAGTGTCTTTTGGTCAATCTATCAACAATCACCATGATGACCTCTTTCCTTCAGACTTTGGAACCCCTGTGATGAAATCCATACTGACCTCTCCGAAGCGTGACTTGGGATGGATAATGGTTAATAAAGGCAGGGTCTTAATTTGTTTCCACCTTATTTTGTTGGCAAAACCAAACGTTACGCTACAAACCTTTTGAACCATCAGGGATGCAAAACCATCCCAAAAAAATCCTTCTTGACTCTATGTTGAGTTTTAAAATCCCAGTTGCCCTCCTCTTGGAGGTGTGCGAGTTCAATAGCACCTTTTGTTTGGTTGGGAGTTATTACATAAATGCATAAGAGATTTTTGTACCACAGTGAATCATTTCCATGTAAATGTCACGATGCACCCAAATCCTGTTGCAACCTTTCAGTGAGAGTCCACACTTTTTAGATCATTCTTCCATTCATCCGCCTTCCTATCAACCTGGTTGGATGATCGAGATAGCATAGAGAGAGACCTCAACATCTTCATCCTTTAAGTGAGAGTGCATCTGCCACAACATTTTGCTTCCTTTTTTTTTTTTTTTTTTTTTTTTTTTTTTTTTTTTTTTTTTTTTTTTTTGTTTTTGTTTTGAAGATAGTCTTTGTTGCAAGGAGTATTTAGGACTATCATGATCATTTTGACCTTGAGTGCCTACCTATTAGGTAGGGGCACCATTTCTTCAAATGTGTTGCCATCATTTCCTTCTAACAAATGGGTTTGTGTAAGTCTCTTCCTTGAGTGGTCGACTTTCAAAAGCGAGGGCCCTTCCTTCTTGCCCATTGGAGGCAACAATTCCATTTCCAGTCATCACATTCCACATCAAGTTTTGTGAAGTCACGGAATTGGTCAGAGGAGCAGGGGAGGCTTTACATCCTCTTGGATTGTTCAAGCGATTTGGTGCCTCTGGAGTCCATGAAAATGCGTCCTTCTTAGTTGGATTCAGGTTAAACTTGTTGCTATTCTTCCATAGTTAAGAACAAACTTATGGTAGTAACTTGTCAAGCCAAAAATCCTCAAGATTTTTTAATGTTTTAGAATTGGCGGGTCCATCTCATGGCCTTAATCTTGTTAAGTCTACCTTGACACTATCCCTTGAGATACAATATGATAAATACTCTACCTCCTTTACTCCAAAGAAACATTTGGATGGTTTGGCATATGATTGTTTCTCCTTTAGTGATTCTTGCTGTCGACATGTTGCAGATGATCCTCCAAGACTTGCTATAGATTATTATATCATCAAAAATACTAACACAAAATTTTGAAGGAAGGGCTTGAAATGGAATTCATCATATGGAATGGAAGGTGCATTTGTAAGACAAAAAGGCATGAAACCAAAATTCACTTATTATGGCCTTCATGAGTTGGATCTTTGTTTTTGGGATATCTTCTTCCTTCATTACGAGTTTGAAGTGATACCTGAGCAGATCAATTTTGTGAAATAGATTGCTCCATGTAGTTCATCTAACAATTCATCAATCAGGAATGGGAAACTTATCTTTAATAATGATCTTGTTGAGATCTCTATGTGCTGAACCTCATGCATGAGCTATCTTTCTTGAATACCATTACCATTGGTGCAGTGGGGCTTTTGGCTAGGTCCTGATGCGATACCTCTAACATTTCTTCAACCATGCAGCTCAATTTTCACTCTTGGGGCATGAAATTGTCACGTATGGCCTGATGTTGGAGAACACTCCAGGGTGGAGTGAATTCCATGATCATGATTTGAGGTTGGTGGAAGACATTTGGAATATCTTCAAATACTTTGGAATGCTTATCAATGATCCTTTGGAGATCTTGAGGAATAGATAGCTTAGATGTTTGAACATCTAGTGAGCATATTTTTACAATAATGCCTTGATGCCTTTTCAATAATTTTGTCATGCCATTAAGAGCTTATCACCTTACCGAGGCTTCCTGTGATACCTCTCAACTCAAATTTCTCCTTTCCTTCCAATAAAATTTCATGAAAAAGTTATTGAAAATTAAAAGCCTTGTTCCTAATGATTGTAACCATTTGGATTCCTAGTACAACATCACTTTCCTGCATGGGTATAGCAATCATTGGACTATTCATTACATATTCCCCATAGTAGATTGATCTTAGTTCATTTTCTGAGCAATTGATAGTTCCTCCATCACGCAATACTTGCTTGAAACTTCACATTTGGATATACAAAGCAATTGAGATCTTTGGCTAATTTACGGTGAATGAAATTAGCGAATCTTGCCCGAGAATCAATTAGGACTATTACCTTTTCTTTTGATGTCCTTGATCTTGAGGGTTTGAGGAGTGCTAATAATTCCAACCAATGCATTACATGATATCATGAAGATTCTCTTGAACAGAATTGCTTCTACGTTTTCCATCTTGAGATGGTTCTTGTTCTTCTTCTTCTTCCTCTTCACAATCTATGTAGAGACAATTTCTTCTCACCACACTTATGTCCCTTCTTGTGCTTGTTGTCTAGTGTAAGCACAACCTTTTGCTTTTCTTTCCTCAATTGTTGAGGAATGTCAACCTTGCCAGGTTGATGTGTTTTTAGGAGAGAAGAACATTGTTCTCTCTCTATAGATGTTAGGATAGGTCCTTCTAGTAGCCATAGCCATATTTTTACTTTCAACACATTTCTTGCCACCTTAAATGCATTTTCAAATGATTTGGGTTCAAGGTGAACCTCGTATTGAATGTTATCTTTTAAAGTTCCTATGAATACATCAATCAAGTGCTCTCCCGGAATGTCGGTTACAACATATTCAATCTTTGGAAGTTCTCAATGTGCTTTCATTGTGAACCCTTTTGCTTGAGATTTATCATTGGCTAAAGAAGGTATTACTACTTGTATCCTCATAGTGTAATCATTTCTTCAAAAGTGAACATTGTCCAGTGAGTGATTTGTGAGAACAAGCCATCGATACCAAACAAATTGATGGAGTTCTAAATATAAAGAGACTTAATTAAATTACCTTTTGTGTATGTGGGCACATTATGGAGATCAAAAAATTGCTCCATATCAATGAGCTGGGTCCTTGCCATCAAACTTTCTCATGTCAATCTTAGGAACATGGTTGGTCTTCAAACCCAAAGGTTAGAGTTTCTCCATTCTTGATTCACCTTCCTTATGTCCACATCATGAATTTCATGGGATGCCATTTCATGGTGTCTTCACATTCTGAGAATTTTTCAATACTTCCATGATCTCTGCCTTTTAAACCATATATCTTATTATCAACTTAGCTTCCATTGAATCCATCTTAGTATCCAACTTAGCTTCCATTGAATCCATCATGCTTCCATTGAATCATATTATTTTGTAGTTCATTTATGTCCCTAAGCATTTCTTCACCTTCATCAAAGAGAGTCCAAGTAGGATTTTACGGAGGCTTATTTGGTGTAGAAGTTCCTTTTGGGTGGCATGTGGCAGTATCACTTTGAACCTTGATTTTGAGGTGGTTACGCTATACAATATTTGACTATTGTATCTCCCAAGTTTCATCCCTTCTAGGTATGAAGCTTTCCTTATGTATTTCTCTGATATGTTTTCTTTGTAATGCCATAGGTCTGATCAAAGTGGGATGTATAGTAAGTGGAATTTACAGTAACTTCCCCACAACTTGCCGATTTTGGCCTTTCGAGGAGATCTCCTTGTATAGTATGCCCCACACAAAATAATTGATATGAAATTCTGACACTCAAGTACCCAAATAGTGCATTTACATGCGATCAAATACTAATAATCCCACTCAATTTGGATACTCTGAATAAGTTATGATTGTTTACCCGGGAACACCTTCTTGAGAGACTAGTCAATACAAGACTAGTCAAATACCCTATCTTATAGGGGTGTATCTAAAATTTAAGATGACACAGAATGTGAACTTGTTACCACAGCTAGAATTCTAATTTCTGTAAATGGCCTCAGATTTCAGGGTATGAAACGTCACAAAAGTTTTCTTGAAAATCCCACAATGACACATTCGGGATGATTCCTGGGAACCCGATCTTATTACAAGCTATATCTCGAAAGTATAAAAGGCCTCAGGGCTGAATTTTTAACTTAACATTACCTTGAGTGGCAATTCTCAATACCCTCCAAGCACTCTCCTTCTGGGAAACGTTTTTATAAAAAAAGTTATGCTTGAAAATTCCACGGTGTCCAGGATGTAGCAGTAGAAACCCCAGAGACCTTGAGCTTTCTGATACCATATGTTGGGGAGCAAACATCCAATATAGCATAGAAAAACCTTGGAGAAAGTACTCAACGCCTTGAAAAAGAATAATTCATATAATAAGCCTCCAGAGGGGGCAAACTCTTTTTACCCCAAATGTTCAAGTACAAGATGATTCCATGAAAATGTCTCCTTGGTATATATGGAGACTAGGAGGTTTAATATTTCTAAAGGTGACATAAATAAATAACATTACTAATATAAATTACAACTAATGGCCTAAAGCCAGGCATAAATATAAAATAACAAATACCCAATCTAATATGCTAATTATAGTGATAGCCAGAGCCAATATTAGGGCTGCTGCCAGGGCCCTTGATTCCAGGCATCTATGGTTTCCCCACCTTGTTCTCAGTGTAACACAAAATTAACATCGTTTCAATCCTCTCTTGATCACACCCTCATTCTCTAGGGTGATGTATCCCCTATCCATATTATCATGCATCCTCTTCAACCCTATGGTGAAAGAGTGGTCGCCATGATCGATCTCTAGTCAATCCCTAATCTCTTTGGGAGGTGATGCATCCTTCAACCAAGTCATCAACATCCCTAATGTGCACTTTTTTGAATAGAGATATATACCTTCCCAGATCCTCTCCCTCACGGGTTTTGAGGGAGATCACCTTCAATTGGGACGGTCTTGTGGGGCATCCAATGCCCCCACTTATGTATTTTCCTATAAGAGATATTATCCAATCTATCACAGAGACAATAACCTCCACTAGCACTTTATCATCCTCAACTTGGAGAGCTTTGGGTTTCCCAAGATTATGGAGTTGTTAAGTAAGATCTTGGCATTTCATAGAAGTCCCAGCATGAGTTGTGGCCTCCGGTCTTGTTTTCTTCCTAGAATATCCCAACCGAGTCAAAGTTAAGCTCTTTTTCCAGCGCTTTCGGTTCATGAAAAGATTATCCCGGTGATTTTTTCCCTTTTCACACTTTCATTAAGTGGATTTTCACAAGGTCATGAGTCTTAGTTAATATCTTTACGATAGTTATCAAAAAATGAAATGATTTTTGAGTGAACTTGTCTTTTCAAACTCATAAATTGGTTTTGAGCGGCGTCTATTTGGCAGGTTTACCCTTTTCACCTTTGTTATCACTCGAAACTCCTTGGTTAACTGAGCTGGATCTTGGTAATTTAAGAAATCACTAACAATCAAGTGTTTGGAACAATGGGATAGCCGAAGGAAGCAGCAAAAGGGCAACATGTCATACCTCTAAATGCTGATTCTTGAGAAACTAGATATATCAGTTATAGAAAATAATCAAGGTGTGAAGAAAAACATTCAAGATATCCAAGTACAGATCTGTAGGGTTATAAAAGAATACAAAGAAGATCTAATTAATATCCATGAGCTATATCAGAATGTGGGTTCTAAACAAGCGAGGCCCGAATAAAATTAAATATAGAGTAATGGAAAATGTGGACAGACCGATATATAATGACCAAAGAAAATTGTCATTCATATGGCAAGATAGTGTCAAAATACATAGCCAAAAATGTATCCAGAGTTGAACCTCCGGTATATGTATTAAATAGTTTGTAACTTCATAGATTTTCATCAAAGTCTTGGATCTAAAATAGTGGATCGATTTTCAAAAAAGAGAAGTAAATAGATTTACAAAACTAAAGGAAGATCCTCAAGATAGGTCAAATCTACGTCTTTTGGTCTTCAAACATTGGTTGAAGAAGTGATGAAGAGTGTGTCCCAATACAAGGCTCTTTGATCTTTCTATGAGAAAGAGTTGAATTTGAATTTGATGATGTGTTCCAAAAATCTTGAAATTCTACCTTTTAAAATGAGACCAAATGTGTTTGAACAACCTCTCTCTGACCTTATCTCACAAAGTAGCATTTAAATCTGACTCGATAATTCACCACCTATCTATTCAAAGGGTTTCATCTCTTTCTGGCTTGGAAATTTCTGATCTGGGTGAAATTTTGAGTATTCTGGTCATTACAGGCTTTCACTAGCTATTTTACCAGAAAATTTGCTCCTTAGTTGGTGAAAAGTAGAGTTTTCACTAGCTAACTAGCAAATTCAAGACAAGTTAAAGAGCTGGCGGTGAAAGTGCGGATTTTTTCAAAATCAAATTTCTCTATCATGGAGAGTCCGTTTCCATGTTTGAATAGTCGATCGACATATGCAAATCCTAATCTTTCCAATGGTGCTTTCAAATGTGCATTTGGAGCCCATAAATCTTCAAATATTCCACAATGGGCATCATTCTTTCCAAAATGCCAGTGCATTTTTTATGCATTAACATCATCCCAGGGATGGAGACCTCCTGTGAGGTTTCCAAGAACCTAGCATACCTTGTACCTTTAGTATTGGGCGATGGATTCATTCAGCCTTTTCAATCCCAGCATTGTTTATAACCTACATTTATGTCTTTGGCTATTCACAAGATCCCTTAAAATTATGTTCCAGCTTCTGCTTCTTGTCTTGGTTGCTACCACTTGTCTTTTAAATAGAAAATTTTCATATTGTTCCCTCAATCTTGAAAAATTTATATCACAAGCATCTTAAGGATTTAAATTTATCTTCAATTTGTTGCTTTCAAGACTCAAGATATCACGTGCCAGATATATCTTAGAAATATGGAATTTCTAACCAAATGCCCAACTGGAAATTTCAAACTACTGTTACTGCTATCATATTTGAAGTATGAGCTATTCCACAACTTCTCATACACAATTTTTTCCTTCTAAAATTTAGCTCAAAAATGTTCTCCAAAAGATTTATCACCAACTTCATCTGCCATGGCAACAGCTTCCTGAAGGGATGCCACCCATAGTCTGCAAGAATAAGCACTGACACCTGAAATAGACCATGCATCATATGTTTGATCTTTGAAACCTTTGTTTTCTATCATTCCATATTTATCTTGGTCAAACTGATCCATGTAATCCATGGCCATATAAACAGAGGGCCAAACAGCATGAGCAAATGCTTTGTTGCCAGTTGCAACCATGTCTCTATAAACCTTTTTGGATCGTGTATCAATACAACAGCATCTTCATATACAAAGCATTTTTAGACCCTCTGATATGTGCAGATAGCCTTCAAGGCTCGATACGTGTGCTTTGATCATGATGAATCAATTTGCGCTATCTTTGGCAAAACAAGTGATTCACATTGCCCCAAAAATAGATGTCTAATCTGACTTTGGCACCTCTTCAAACATCTTTTTAATCAAATCCGGATCTTGAATTTAATGTGTAAATTCAATATTCATATTTAGAAACTATTTTCAGGATGTTTAGTTGAGAAAAAATTCGATCTGGGAAAAAAAATACAATTTCGCTGGCCAGTCTCAGGTTTCAACAACTATTTCGCCTTAAGATTTTCTAATTAGTTGATGAAAGATTTGCTTTTCAACAACTAATTGATTATAATTTCACCTTCTGGTGAAAGTTTTGTCTTAGTCGAATAGCACATAAATAAACATTTTATGTTACCACTCAAATATTTATGAGCTAACCCATAATTTTAACTTGGAATCTTATGTAATTTTCGGCCTCTTGTTCCCCACGGTAGTTCCATTTGATGTTGTATCTACACTACCACCATTGGCACAAATCTTGTTGATGAATTTGAAACAAATTTCATTTCTGAGGTTTGTTTTTCATCACTTTGATTTCCAAAGCTTGATTTGGTAGCCCAATTACACTGAATCGGTCTACTCCCAAGAGTTTTTCCTTTCATATGATTTATTGCATTATCAACATCATATTGATTCCTAAAGGAAACAAAGCCAAATCCCCTTATCTTTCCAGATTTTTGATCCCACATAAACCTTGCATCTGAACAACTCGGATGAATAGAAAAAGAGAGTTGCATCTATAAACTCTGGGCTGATATCGCCAACAAAAACGTTGTAGTGACCTGTTGTGTCTTCTCTTAACTTAATAACAGACTTCTAATTCATCAACACCATAGGCAAGACTTGAATCAAAGTTTCAATGAGACAATATCCTTTAAATTTGATAGGTGGATAAAATGTGACCCAATAATAGGAGTGATCTTAGGCCATTAACATGAATCAGGGTTTTAAGATTATGAATTAACTCATCAGTCAAACAGATAACTAAGAGTGCATTTAAAGACGTTTGATTCAAGCTAATCAATCAATGTATATTTGAGAACAGAATCAACGTTATTGGCAATACTTGGAGTTCAAGAGTAAATTAAATCTTGAATATACAGGGAATAAAGTAACCTTGATCAATTTAGGCTGAGAGACTAAGCAAAAACTGTGACTCAGCTAACCTGTAAACGAGTTTTGAGCCGATGATTGTTCAAGTATTGATCACAAAACTAGGATTTAATCCATCTGATAGTTGAAACACACACATGTATGATACGTTTTCTTTCCAAACTAGAGTTTCGACCATCCATTGCCACTTGAATGAATCACGGGTTGTAATTGCGGCATAGAGATTTTACCGGTACGTTTGATCTGTGAGATATGAATTTTGCAAATTAACCTCATCATTCCTTAGAAAGTGTGATATGATATGATGACTATAGCATTTTCAGCGATCATTAAACTCTTGTTATCCTTACCACCTGTATACCAATTTTCACCAATAAAAGTGACACCGCATGCCGGCTCAGGGGGTGGAAAAGTTACATTTTGGCGTATTGACCATTTCCATGCTACGCAATTCAAGGACATAGAGATCATTGTTAAAGCTTGAGGTGGAATGAGCCCGCCACCAAAAATCAAAAAGATATTATTTGCGTGTCATGCTTGATGTGAGTCGGGCCAGGTGGTGATGGAGGCAGCATACCCGCGACATTTGATGAATTCTGGTTAAGCTGGAAACGAGACTTTGATATCATGTGAACAATCCCGGAATATTGAAATGGAGCGCACTTGGTTTCCACAACCGATGGCTTAAACTGGCTTGTTCGTACGTTTGCGTAACTTTAACCGAGCATACAAATCTGTGTTTTCTTTGCAAGATTGATACCTATTAAAATAACAAAACAATGATCTGTCAATCTCTACTCGGCCATATCACACGCCAAATGAAATGTTTATTGGGCGATCTACAAATTAAAATTCGACACCACAATGGGAGTTTATCATCTTGTAGTATAGGTCTTTGCCAACTTTCTATAGTTGACTCCCAATTTCGATGCTCAATGAGGGCATCCCGAAAAATATTTGTTGCCGCATTTCCATCATATCCATAAAATTTGGTATAGCATCTTTTATATGATTTTCCACTAGGAAATCTGACTTCCAGACAAGATTGATACCTATTAAAATAACAAAACAATGATCTGTCAATCTCTACTCGGCCATATCACACGCCAAATGAAATGTTTATTGGGCGATCTACAAATTAAAATTCGACACCACAATGGGAGTTTATCATCTTGTAGTATAGGTCTTTGCCAACTTTCTATAGCTGACTCCCAATTTCGATGCTCAATGAGGGTATCCCGAACAAGATTTGTTGCCACATTTCCATCAGATCCATAAAATTTGGTATAGCATCTTTTATATGATTTTCCACTAGGAAATCTGACTTCCAGACTGTCCCATGCTAATGCAAATGTCACAATCTTCTTTCCATGAGGTGGAACTGCTACCGAAGCCACAACAACAACACCAATTGAAGCCCCTTGTTCTGAAGGAGGCGAAGGTGTGCCACAAGTATTTTTATCAAAAGACCCATGCTCTTATCTAAAAAATCTTCCCGGTCTTCAAAATCTTCGACAGTTGTAGTAGATCTCCATAGGCTGTGTGAAGAATCGAGTTTTCCACTATTGGTAGAAAGACAACATTTTTTTTTCCAAAAACAGGTAACCAATTCAATCTTTCCGCCTTGCTAGACACCTTCAAAATTAGAAATGAAACTTGATAATAATGCCATTAATTATCATCTATCGTTAGGAATCCTTCTCATGGTATTCGGATTAAGAAAAATTGTATCTGTGCAAAATTTGTAGCGTTCTTCCCTGTTTATGTGCTTTTGGTAGTTAAAGAGACAAAATTTGAAAACCTTAACTGCCAAAATCTTTGCCTTTTGGTAGCTAATGAAAAATCATTTGTTCGCCTAAGCCACCAAAAGCTGTAACTTCAACAAAACTTCAAAAACTCAAAAAATTTCCTTACTTCATTTATACTGAGAAGATTTTGGCTGCTTTGACGATGTTCCAGTCTTTTTTACAGGTCTGGTTTTTGCTTTCTTCTGTGCCTTCTTGAGGTTGTCCCTTCCTTGGCTATTTTGATTCCACAATTTCTATGGAACTCATTTTCGTATATAAATCAACAGCAGACACATTCAAAAACTTTCTATGAAGATTCCTTACATTTGCATCTTGGTCACTTCCTTAATCCATTTCATCTTCACTATCAATACCATGCC
>SNQJ01S0174069.1:0-17894 GCA_010110895.2 Picea sitchensis | reverse complement strand
TAATGATTTCTGGACATCAATTTTAAACTTATTGATAAGATGAGGTGGAAGTTCTCTTTAATCCAAAAAGAAAACCCCTTGAATTCATGTTCTTAATATAATACTTTACTTTGTTTATGATGGTAAACACTAATTTGGCATAAAAAATGTAAGTGCTAATTTCTTGTATCACATATGAGTAAGCTAGCTTTCAAATAACATTCTACTATATGGAGAATTAAAATAGAATATTCATGCACATGAATTTTTAGATATTATTTAATTATTTTTTTTTACAATGTGGGAGACTTCCTAAAAAGAGGCCTCATAAGAAAACAAGAAATCCTTCGGTTAGTTGCACAATTTAGTTTTGAGTGTTGTCACCTTGTGTCTTGTCGACTTGTTTCTTGGGTGCTTGGGTATAGTCTTCATGTTTGACAATTAATTCGATCTCCTAGCACGTTGGAGTTTTCTTAGGATATTGGTCTAGATATGTTATGTTGTGCCTTGGTGACTGTCACGCCTATCGCCTTGTGACAACATGATTCCTGATGAGGGGATCACTGTGCACCCTGATGGATAGATGTGAATGATAACCTGGTTGGAGTCTTGTGCTTCCCGATGTGGGTGTATTGTTCGTTGTAATGGATGTTGGTACTTGGTTTTGTAATTCCTTAATGCTTTTGGTTTTGCACACTGTAGAGGTTCTGGTTACTTTTCGTCGAAGCCACCGTGTTGGGTTTTTGATGTTGTCCTTTATCTTGTACGCGTTGTCTTTCTTGTGTCGGGTGGTTAGTCATTTTTATCTATCTATTGATTATTGCATGTTTCGTCCAGTTGCATGATGTGATATTATGTTGATTCATTGTTGTCTGTTGCCTGATTTGTGTGCAATGTGTTCATCCTCAAGTTGTGCTTTTTAACTGTTGTCGTTGTTGCCTTCTTGCCTTTAAATTTTTTTTTTTTCTTTTGCATTGAGTTTCTTGTAGTCGTAATGACAAGGTTGTTACATATGGTATCAGAGCAGGGTTCAACCATGCGACTATGGATCACTATGCTTTCCACTACAATAAACCCTCTAGTAATAACCTATCACTAATTAAAACTTTAACGTGCCCATGTGGTGATCTTGATTATAGGATGCCACAAAGGCAAACGATGAGGTGCTAGGGGAGGGGGTGCGATGCCCCCAGTAGAATCCATGCCCAAGGGGTCTAACCCCCAAGGAGATGAATAGGTTGTCGGGAAAGAACAGATAGCTATGGGTGATGTGGTTGGGATGATGAGGTCCTTTCAACGGATGTCTGAGGCACTGATCATTTGTTTGTACATAAATGAGGCCAGGGCATCAACACCTCCTGAGGGTCCATTGCGTGCTCCGGTTGATACTGGTAGCATTCACCGTGAACTCAAGAAGGTCAAATTTCTCGAGTTTTTTGATGCCCCGGACGATGCATCCACTGAGGCATGGTTGGAGAATATGACGATGTGTTTTTCACTTTGCAATTATACCTCCAACATGAAGGTTCGCATGGTGGTCTTTCGACTGAAGGGGAGAGCTCTTCTATGGTGGAAGACGCTCCTGCCGCAATTGAACATGGTCGTCAAAGACTTGTCATGGCAACTGTTCAAAGAATGGTTCCGAGAGAGGTATCTATCTAAGGAATTCATTGAGCATCATCTCAACGAGTTCAACGCCTTGTGACAGGACAACCATACAATGCCCGAGTATGAGGCCCATTTTATGGAGCTGCTTCGGTATGCTCCGCACTTGAATACAGAGAAACTTAAGTTCAACATGTTCGTGTTTGGCCTTAATGTTAACATTCATGCAAAGGTTAGTATTCTGATGCAAAAAACCTTTCATAATGTCTTTCAAAAGGCCCTAATAGCATAGGAGGATCTTATCAGTGGGGTTCAGAGCAGGAATCCAGTGAGACCAGCAAGGCAGGTGTCATCTGGTGCGCAACAACATCATACATTGGCTAGACATTCACCAGGATATTATGGCTTCCATAGAGGATCCACTTTCACTACACCTCGACAACCAACACCTCAACAACAAACTCCTTATCGAGGACCATAACACCATCAACAATGTTGACCACAACAACATCATTTTAGGCATGTTCAACAGAACATACCTGGGTTCTAGGACGGTGGGTCGTCATCTTCTACTTTGGGTACCAGGAGTATTGGACCGAAGAAAGGGTGTTGGACATGTGGGGAGCCACATTACCAGCACAACTGCCCAGTGGAGAGGACTAGAACATATGGATCAACTGGACCCACTACCATGGAAGATTTGGGCAAGGAAGACAACTAGTCAAATGTTCTCGAGACGTCAGTTACCGTCGCTGACCAGACCCTTAGTATTTTGATAGATCCAGATGCTACATAGAGTTTCATTTCTAGGGAAGTGCTAAATATAATTAAGGTAAAGGAAGTCAGAAAGGATGAGTTTATCTTTGTAGAAATGGCTTCTGGAGCCAAACAGAAGGTTGGTGGGAAGGTTACAGGCTGTAGCCTTAACCTGAGAGAATTTGTCACCAGGGCCAACTTGTACGTCATGATCTTAGGATCTTATGACATCGTGGTTGGTATGGACTGGTTGGAATCACATGAGGCAACACTCAACTGTAATACGAAACAGTTGAGATCGGTCGATGATGAGGGACAAAGACATGTGATATAGGTCAAAACCAGGGATTTTCCTGGAGGTTCATCTCTTCCTTGCATCTACGGAAGAGAATGCGCAATGGATGTAAGCTTTATGCGATCCTTGCGTTAAATGAGAAGGGAGTAGCAGAAGGTCTAGAACACCTTTTGGTGGTGAGAGAGTTTGCAGACGTCTTCCCTGAGGAGTTACCTGGGATGCTGCTGGAGAGGGAATTGGAATTTACCATAGACCTAAAATCAGGGACTGAACCGATAGCAAGAATGCCTTATCAGATGTCGACCCTGGAGTTACAGGAATTGAAAATTCAACTGAAGGAGTTGCTGGACCTAGGACTTATATGTCTGAGTGTGTCACCATGGGGTGCACCTGTTATTTTCATATGAAAGAAGGATGGGTCATGGAGACTTTGCATTGACTACCGTCAATTGAACAAGGCAACGATCAATAATCAGTATCCGTTGCCAATAATTGATGATTTGTTTGAGTAGATGAAAGGCACGATGTTGTTTCCAAAGAATGACTTGAGATCAGGGTATAATTAGTTAGGAATTAAGGAGGACGACGTCCCTAAGACCGCCTTTAAGACGAGGTTTGGACATTATGGGTTTACTGTTTTACCTTTTGGACTAACAAATGCCCCTGGGGTATTTATGATTTTGATGAACGGGGTGTTCCACGAATACTTGAACAAGTTCATTCAAGTATTCATTGATGATATTTTGATTTACTCTCGGATGTTGGAGGAGCATGATGAGCACTTGTGCTTGGTACTACAGTGTCTATGAGAGAAAAAATTGTTTGGGAAATTGTCTAAATGCTTGTTTTATCAATCGAAGATTTACTACTTAGGGCACGTCATCTCCGACAAAGGTATCACCGTGGATCCAACAAAGGTCAAGGCTATTATGGAATGGCCTACGCCGATGAATGTCCTGGAAGTGTGTAGCTTCATGGGTTTAGAGGGATACTATCAATGGTTCTTCGAGGGTTTTTCAAAGATAGAAAATCCGATTACGAAATTGCAGAAGAAGAACAAGAAGTTTGTTTGGACCGAGAAATGCACAGAGGAATTTTGGAGGCTTAAGGAGCTGTTGACGACAACACCATTACTGAATGTCCCTGACATGGATGATGAATTCTTGGTATGCACTGACGCATCCAAGGAAGGCTTCAATGGAGTCTTGATGCAAGATAGTCGAGTGATCTCTTACATCTCTAGAAAGTCGAGAAGGCACGAGGATAACTACGCGACATACGATTTGGAGTTGTTAGCCATTGTATATGCCTTGACAGTTTGGAGACACTACCTTATTGGACGAAAATTTGAACTAAAAACGGACCACTGTGGACTACAACACATCTTTACGTAAAGCAACTTGAACGTGCAACAACGACATTGGTCGGAATTGCTTAGTGAGTATGATGTCAAGATTACTTACATAAAAGGTACAATGAACAGAGTTTTGGATGCGTTGAGTCAAAAACTTAAAGAAAAGGGGAGACTCAAGGAAAAATATGAATGTCTAACTTAGTAAGGAATATAGCCTTTGGGACTTTCTATTTATGAACTCAACTAGGAATTAAGTAAGGCGTAAGTCATTCAGATTTGTAAGGGAATTTTGGGACACCGAGGAGCATTTTTAGGAATGCTTTTAGGTGGGTGAGGGAAATAAGAATATTTAATTAATTAATAAAATTTATTTTCTGGTGCAACTAGGGGATCGAGCGACATGTGTATGGGGAAGGTTTTTCGAAATTAATTAAATGAAAAAATAATTTAATAAGAATTTGGGAAACTAATTACTAAAAAACTCTATAAAAAGGATGGAGGAGGAGGGGTATGGATTTGATATTTTTGCGTAACGTTATGCTGTCGAAATTTTATCTTGAGTGAACTTTCTCTTGTGGGAGTTTGGATACCCAGCTTAGGTAACGAGTGCTATCTTGACCTTGTGAGGAAAGATGGGTGCTAGCATCCTCTGGTATTGGGTGCATGGCCACTTTGCATCTCGGGGGGCTCAGGGGGAAGATGAGTACCCCTAGCGTTGGCTGGGAGGTACCGGTGAGGTCACATCGGTTGGAAAATGGGCGCGTGACAACGACTTCGGAGCTTTCGCATTTGTCTAAGGTACGCATGTGTATATTTGTAATGAATGGTAGTATAAATATGGTTCTTACGCCTTCATTAATGTACTTCTATTGTGTTAAAGTTTATGTTTAATAAACGTAATACTATCCAGAGATTTCATTTTTATCTTTCAGCAAATTGTCTTGATGAGCCCAACGTTTTAGGATCAGAGAAATTAAAGTCATCTTAGCCTTATGCTCGCTATATTTTGAATTGATTTCCCATGGCGAACCCAAAATCTGATTGAAATGACTTCTTTGCGTTTGTTTTATTGATTTAATACGAAGAAAAATTATGTTTTTATCTTATGTCCCTTATCCTTGAGTTATTAGTCTATGCCTGAGCAATCGGCCAGGAGCCTAATTGATTGTCTTCACTCCAGTGTTTAAGACTCATATTTAAATGGCCTACTTTCTTGTGCATGGATAATAAGTAAAGTATAAAGTTTCTCCCAGTGATCTATCCCTTACTTATCCTTGCATTTTGATTGATTCATTGTTGAATGATTAGTCTGGGCACCTTCTTTTGAATGAGTATCTCTGCGTCTTTGAGTGATTCATTTCTGAATGAGTATCTCTGCGTCTTTGAGTGATTCATTTCTGAATGAGTAATCCTTGTGTTTTTTTTGTGAATGAGTATCTCCATGACTTTGAGTGATTCATTTCTGAATGAGTAATCCTTGCGTTTTGTGAATGAATATCTCTGTGTCTTGAATGACTCATTTCTGAATGAGTAATCATTGCATTCTTCTTTGTGAATGATTATCAATGATTTTAATGTGTGTCTACGTTCTTATGACTATGTCTGACTACATTTTTATCCATATGATGGACAACATGGTGATGGCTTACCGCTTTAAACTTTATATCATTTAGTTATGGACATCGATACACGCAACGATATACACATCGATACATTTGGACAAGGATTTTATATATAGATCATATATACACAGTGATATTTATTTATCATAGTTATGGATCTTATTGTTGACAACGATTTTCAATAGATTGTTGACAACAATATTAATAGACAAAGCTATTATTATAGACTTAGATTTATAGATTCATAGATTTATAGACAATGATAGAGTTCATATTTAACTCTGTGTTACCAATGCTATAAAGCCATCTTTTAATAGACATCAATAGCAATCTATGACAATGATTTTATATTTATCTACAACTGTGATTTTAATAGTCATATTTGGACAATGATTTTATAGATATTGTATAATAGCGATTTTATATTTATTGTATGACAACGATTTTGTATTTCTAGTATGACAACGATTTTATATTTATGGTATGACAACGATTTTATATTTATCTATGGTTGTGATTTTAACAGTAATATTTGACAACGATTTTATAGATATTGTATGATAGGGATTTTATATTTATTGTATGACAACGATTTTATACTTCTGGTATGACAACGATTTTATATTTATTGTATGACAACAATTTTATATTTATCTATGACTGTGATTTTAACAGTAAATATTTGTCAGCGATTTTATAGACAACATTATTGTGTATCATTAGAATTCTATCAGACAATGAAACTATTGACGAATGTATAATAGACAATGATACTGTTGGCATAGAAAGCTATAGACAACTATACTATTTAATAGACCGCAGACGAATATTAATGGACAAAATTATTAATATGGGACAACAATATCAATCTGGATGGACATTATTAATGGATAGCAATATAATATTGTTAGACAATGATTCATTGTTAAATAATAATGTAATATTGTTAGACAATGAATCATTATTAATGGATAGTAATATAAAATTGTTAGACAGGAAATCCTTGATATACAACGATATGTGATAGACATAGTTGTCATCTCTAGACAACGTTTAATAACAGATAGCGATAATGATTGTTGATAGAAATATTAATAGACAGGGCTATTGTGTTAGACATGGATTTATTAATAGGTAGTAATATTGGTTGTCTGACAACGGATTTTATTAGACAACATTTTTATTAGATAGTGATTTTATTAGACATCGAATTTATCTGTTGTTTAGACAATGAATTTATCATTGATAACATATTTTTAGATAGAAATTGTTAGTTAGTGTATTGTCGTTAGATAGCAATCTTGTTAGTTAGCATATTGTTGTTAGATAACATAATGATTTCTGGACAATAATTTTAAACTGGCTGATAAGATGAGGTGGAAGTTCTCTTTAATCCAAAAAGAAAACCCCTTGAATTCATGTTCTTAATATAATACTTTACTTTGTTTATGATGGTAAACACTAATTTGGCATGACGAATGTAAGTGCTAATTTCTTGTATCACATATGAGTAAGCTAGCTTTCAAATAACATTCTACTATATGGAGAATTAAAATAGAATATCTGTGCACATGATTTTTTTAGATATTATTCAATTATTTTGTTTTATAGTGTGGTAGACTTCCTAGAAAGGGGCCTCATAAGAAAACAAGAAATCCTTTGGTTAGTTGTGCAATTCAGTTTTGAGTGTTGTCACCTTGTGTCTTTTCGACTTGTTGCTTGAGTGCTTGGGTATAGTCTTCATGTTTGACAATTAATTCGGTCTCCTAACGCATTGGATTTTTCTTAGGATATTGGTCTAGATATGTTATGTTGTGCCTTGGTGACTGTCACGCCTATTGTCTTGTGATGGCATGATTCCTGATGACGGGATCACTGCGTGCGCTGATGGATAGATGCGAATGATAACCTGGCCAGAGTCTTGTGCTTCCCGATGTGGGCGTATTGTTCATTGTAATGGATGTTGGTACTTGGTTTTGTAACACCTTAATGTGTTTGGTTTTGCGCGCCGTAGAGGTTCTAGTTACTGGTCGTCAAAGCCACTGTGTCGGCTTGTTGATGTTGTCATTTATCTTGTAGGCATTGTCTTGCTTATCTCGGGCGGGTAGTCATTTTTATTTGTCTATTGATTATCGCATGTTTTGTCCAGTTGCATGATGTGCTAGTATGTTGAGTCATTGTTGTCTTTTTCCTGATCTGCGTGCATTGCGTTCGTCGTCAAGTTGTGTTGTTTAACTGTTGTCATTGTTGCCTTCCTTCCCTAAAAAAAATTGCTTTTGCATTGAGTCACTTGTAGTCATAATGACGGGGTCGTTACAGTGTCAATTATCATCTTACAATTAACCATAAATGTTGGCATTTTAAATTTTCCATAGTTTTTCCCAAAAAAAGATTCACCAATTTCCATTTTTTCTAAAATGGATTTGGCCAAATTCCATAGAATAATTTTTTTTACCTTAAAAATCACCGAAATTTTATAGAAGCTATATAAAATCGTTAGAAATTTCAATATGTTTTCAAAAATATCGCCAAACATTTTACATTTTTCATATTAAGAAATAGTAATATTAGACCATGTTTCTACATTTTAATATAAATTTCCATCCTTAAAATTATCCATGCTTCGAGTAGAAGCATTTATTTACTTTCGATTGAACAACTACACACATTTTCCTTTTGTTTTTGTTTTTTTAATTTGTATTTTATTAGTTCTAATTATGATATAGATAATTAATGCAATATATAAATATTTTGTATATTTAATCAAATTAAATTATGGTTATATATTAATTTCCTTGTTTACACAAATTAAAGCATTTTTTAAGCAAGAAAAAGTTAGATTAATATAAACAAGATGTATATGAGGGTCTGAAGTGTTTTAGTTTCCGAAGAGACTATGAAAGTCTCTTGTTATTTAAAAGAAAAAAACTTACCTGCCCCACAGGGGAAACCAGGTTGGAAATACCATAATTATCCTTCAAATATGCAGTTTGTATGTCCAACTAAGTTTGAAATAACTGTTAAGACTCCTTATGACAGGAAAAACTAGATATAAAAGAATAGTATAAAGACTATGAAGCCTACCAGTTCTAGTCACGAGGAACCTGAGAAGGAGAAGGGACCGATATATCCTTTTGAGAAGTTATGATAGAATATTTCTCCCATGGTTGATTCATAGTAAGAGGATGGAAGGATTTTCCATTATGATGATCTATCCAGGTCACCACTGACATAAGATATGTATTTTTTACCTCCAGAGTCTCCATTATGTGCTTTAAATGACGAAAATATTCATCCATGGGAAACATACCTAGAGCTACGATGGTTTTGGTATGCCAATAAAATTCCATTGTTCGAAATAAATTCAATTTTTGAATCATGGTACAACTAAGGTCCTAAATCAATCCACCCACCTAATGCTTCACATCCTCGTCATATTTAAAATCCCTTACCATTTTGACCTACACCTCCATCATCGACATGGTGGCCTTATCTTCCTTAGGCACAAATTCCTGATAAAAGTATGCAACTGCAACCATTTCCATTGCATATTGCAACAATATAGCAATAGAGGAACATGGTTTGCATACTTGGGGAGCCATAATGATGCAAACCAAAGATACATAAGAGACAAATAGAGTTCTATTAAAATTAGAGAACTTCCAAACAAATCATGACATAACAACAACCATGTCTTCCCTCTATCTATTTATCTTCCAAGGAACTGGAATTCCTTCCTCTAGCAGATGTACCAAGGTTTCATGGATCGACCTGGGCAAGAACATATTCATTTTGCAAGGTCGTAAGGCTATCCTCCAGCTCGTCCAAGATTTTGTTCTCACCTAGATTCCTAACCTTTCTATTGCCAACATTAACACTTCATCTCTGTGATGCAGACCCCCAACCCTCCCTTTGAGATCCACTCACAGGATCGTTCTCCCTTCAGATCTGCAAAACCGAAATGGTTCTTTCGTCCCTCACTGGAACCCCATGAATCCGATCCATAGGTCCTTTCCCGAAAACCCCACTTGCACAAACATGCACCAGGCATGAGCTTTCACCTGCACACGACCTCCAGACATGACCACGACCTTTTTCCGAAAAAGGAAATTTCGGGTTTCACGATTTCGAAAGTTCTGATGTCGAGTTTCTTGACCCTTCGATTCCTCGAATGCTGAAAAGTTGAAATGATGAAATAGGCTCAATGATGGTTATCCCCTGGCCAAACCTTGGTCCATGTGACCACTTTCCCTGTGACCATAGCCCACACAATTCATGTTTCACGACTTTGGGGTTTTCAACACTCTATGCCCCGCTCCTTGTCTTCGGGATCTTCGAAACGCCGAAATGGCCGAAATATGAGACCACAACCACACTCCAACAATATGTCGCGTTTTGCGACTTTGGGAGTTTCAACGCAAAGTGCCCCCGGTTCCTTGTCCTCAGAAATTCCAAAATACCGAACCTCGAAACGCCGAAATGCCAAAATGGGCTTAACGAATTTGGGTCCTCCCTTAGCCTCCGAATTTTTTTGAGGTTTTAGCGTTTTGATATTTCACGATTCCGGCTGATACAGTTCCTTCACCCTTCGAACTCTCGGTATCCGAAATATCGAAGTACTGAACCCCAAAATGCCAGTCTTCCGCTCCAAAGATGGGATCAATGGCTCATAGCCTCTCCTGATCCGACAACTTGTGTCTTTTTGGGATTTCACGAGTCAAGAGTTTCAAACTCTCACCCTTTGCATTCCCGGTAGCCGAAATGCCGAAATCCTCCTTTCAAGAATTTCCCTGAAACCTCGACCGCTCGCCACGTGTCCTCTTGTTGGACGGTCAATATTCTTTTAGACTTTGAAAAGTCCTTCCCTTTACATATACAATGGTTAAACCTCGTGCACCTTCTCCTGGATCCGATGGCTAT
The DNA here is from genome assembly GCA_010110895.2 of Picea sitchensis. Classification (NCBI taxonomy): domain Eukaryota; kingdom Viridiplantae; phylum Streptophyta; class Pinopsida; order Pinales; family Pinaceae; genus Picea; species Picea sitchensis. The sequence goes on along the minus strand of SNQJ01S0174069.1, from coordinate 7,363 downwards.
CGTTTCCCTGCACTAGATATGATGGCCCATACCTATTTTTCTTCCACTGCACTTTCCTGCTGCTGCCTAGACATGAACTCAACGGTCCAGATCTTATCCTATCCAGCTGACCTAACGACAGTTGTAGCTCCCTCCTGAGCTTACGCTTTCTTCCTTCTCCTTGGAAGATTTCTCTAAGTATCAAAGGCCTCGACCTTTTCTTCCTCTGCGAAGTCTATATCCTCAACTCCCACTTATGTTCTAAGGATGTTCCTCCTCCTGATCTTTCGGGACTTGTGAAAAGGTTTCCTCGAATCCCTGCACTCCTTGCAGCTATAGCTCTGTGAGCAAAGGCACTGTCTCTCCTGAGCTTGGTCTTCTCTGAACCTCGAAGAGGTTCTTGACCTCTAAACTCCTTACACAAGTCTTTAGCCTCTTGAGCTTCAATTGTTCAGACCTCAATGGTCTCTACCCCTTTCTCTCCTTGAAGGGATGTAAATGCCCTCTGACAACTTCCTTCTCAAGCACTCCTTACTGAGCCTGTAGGGTGTTCAGTAACCTTCTGAAGGTCTTCCCTTGGATGATTTTTTGTTCTGGAACTCAAAGGAGTTCTCTTTGTGCACATAGGAACTTGCTCAATGCCCTCCTGGTAGAGCTCTATAGAACCCTCAATGGTTCTATCTCCTTCGCCTGTGCACTATATGCACCTGCTCAATGCCCTTCTGGCAGAGCTCTCACAAAATCCTGTAGTGATTCTATCTTCTGCTGTGTCCTCCTCTGCACAACCTCACCTCCAAGATATTCAACAACCTTGAGGTTTCTCCTTGAGCCAGTGACTTTGGCTGGCGCACCCTCTTGGCACATCCTTGCCCAAATTCCATAGAATTCAGGAGTGCATCTATGCACTGGTTTTTAGAACCCACAATGTTCTGTCACACCCTCTTGGCATGAAGCCTCAAAGAACCCCAAACCTGAAGTCAAAGAACCCACAGATAGCAGAACCTATCTGTCCCTACAAATGCACATATACAACATATAAAGAACACACAAAGACATTCATAAACACATAAAGACACACAGAAAATCATGCAGGAAATCTGCTCTTTATATTAATATGAAATGCCTCCTTTACAATGTGTTCTTGAGCTCACACTTTGATAGAGTCTCGGCTCCTTCTCTTCTCTACTCTAACTCTCGCAGATCTGTCCTATATCTCCACTCTAACTCAAAACAAGATCGCAGGATCTTTTACATGAGGGGGCTCTTCGAGCTCTTCCCTCCATCTCACCTACTCTCATTCAATTACATTGAATTCATAATTAAATGGTTGTCTAGTCTAAATCGGAGCTAGATCCAACCTTACAACTATTTAAGGCTAATCTTAACTAAGCCTATGCATAGGCATAGATTTATGGCTCCACGACCTTACAAAACATTAACTACATTGATTTCAAATTCAAAATTTGAAATGAGAGGGTTGCGCCTCTCCTTCTTCATTGAAAGTGCGTTGAGTTGGCTGGCTAGCTTGGGAGCGATGATCCTGCATTATACTCCTCTGCTGTGAAAAATTCATGAGCTCCTACTCATGAGCTCCCCAACGCCACTGTTGAAATCCTCCTAGATCCCAAACAGTCATTTGGAGCTGTTCATCTGCTCCACTTCTCTATTACTATTGTTGTTGTTGCTGCTTCCGCTACTCTGCTGCTCTACTGCTGCTACTGTCTCCCTTCTGCTCAACTTCCCTTTGCTGGCAGCTTCTACTGATCTGACCATCAACTTTCAGATCTTCTCAATCTCCTTGTCCAGCTTCTCCAGTGGCTGGCTCTGTTGAGGAAATCTCCTCTGCTGCAATTCTTCCTCATCAGTGGGTAGATATACCAGATCTCCCATGCCATCTTCTTTATCTTCTGTGGCCTTAAATTGCCACTCTGTCGCAAAGTTCAGCTCTGCGGTCTCACCACTGAACTGCTGTCCAGATCTGCAGTCTCGCCACTAAACCATTGCTACCATTTCTCTTGTAGGCATGTCTCCTACTTCCTCCAGCTACTCCTTTGGCTGGTATTCTTCTTTATTATCTACTGTATGCCTCGACAATGCAGTCTTTATTAGTTCATCTCCCCGGATGAAATCTCTGAGAAATTCCTCAGAATGATCTTCTGCCAACATCTGCTCATGGTAGTCACTCGCTGGCTCTGGATTGTTCAACCAATCCTCCAACATCTCCAACTCCATCTCCCATGGAGTGAGTACTTCATTTGCCTGCTCTTCTCCCGCTATCAACTTTAGTGCTGCAACTGCCTCCTTTTCAGTTTCCTGGCTGAAAATGTTGAGCCATTCTTCAGAATGCTCATTTCCTTTTTCTTAGACAAACATCAGTGTCTGCTCCATCTCTTTGACAGTCACAACTGGATTTCCTTCTACTGTTTCTCCCTCTGCAACGCATATGCTGGCCTCGTCTGAGCTATGTGGTAGGAATATCCAAATTCCCCCAATCATCAGAAGATTCCTCTGATCCTCTTTCTCTATCAGTTGTCCTTGCTGATATGAACTCAGCTCTGAGCTCATCTATTCTCCCTTGTCCTCCTGGTAGTATGGGATTTCTTTGCTACCCCCCTGACAGTCTATGAGATCCCACAACGATCTCATCTCATTGCCCTCTTGGAAACATGAAATTCCCCTGCTATCCTCCTGACAGTCTATGAGATCCTGTAGCGATGTCATCTCATTGCCCACCTGGCAATTGGAATTTTTTGTTTTTCCCTCTTGGTAGTCTCTGAGATCTTCCAGTGATCTCAGTTCATCCTCACCACTGAGATTTCTCCTAGCTTCTGGCTTACATACCTGAACCATCTCCTCCTCATCATCCCTGAAGCTTTCAACATGCCTCAACCATATCTTTAACAACCCCTACTGTCTTCTGGCCACCAATTCCCTGACTGACCATTTTACCTTCATCTTCATGGGCCATTCATACACCCAATGTAATCTTGCATCCTGCTGCATCTGCAGTGCAAGTTCCTCCATCCTTGCTCTGATCTCAGTGAGCTCCTTATCTATCTCATCTTTGCTTGGCTGCTGATGGATCTTCTTTCCATTGCATCTATGGCCTTCAGTAGCCATTTTCATGCCTTATGTCTGCCCTCCTAGAAAACCTGCTGCTATCACTCTGCAACCATGAGTGCTTCCATCTTTTCCTTACAGTCCTCCTGAATGTATTTTTGACTGCTGCGTACCTGCAAGCAATCACCATAGAGTCTCAATACTCTGCCTGCAATATACAAATAGAGTCAAGCTCTGATACCACTTTGATGCAGACCCCCAACCCTCCGACTAAGATCCGCTCACAGGATCGTTCTCCCTTCAGATTCGCAGAATCGAAATGGTTCTTTCGGCCCTCACTGGAACCCCACGAATCCAATCCACAGGTCCTTTCCCGAAAACTCCACCTGCACAAACATGCACTAGGAACGAACTTTCACCTGCACACAACCTCCAGACACGACCGCGACCTTTTTTCGAAAAAGGAAATTTCGTGTTTCATGATTTCAGGAGTTCTGATGTTGAGTTTCTTGACCCTTCGATTCCCCAAATGCCGAAAATATGAAATGATGAAATAATCTCAATGATGGTTATCCCCTGGCCAAACCTCAATCCATGTGACCACTTTCCCCGTGACCATAGCCCACACATGTTGCGTTTCGTGACTTCGGGGTTTTCAACACTCTGTGCCCCGCTCCTTGTCTTCGAGATCCCCGAAATGCCAAAATGGACGAAATCTGAGACCACAACCCCACTCCAACAATATGTTTCATTTTGCGACTTCGGGAGTTTCAGCGCAAAGCGCCCCCGGTTCCTTGTCCTCAGAACTTTCGAAATACCGAACCCTGAAATGCCGAAATGCCGAAATGGGCTTAACGACGTTGGGTTCTCCCTTAGCCTCCAAATGTTTTCGGGGTTTTAGCATTTCAGGATTTCGTGATTTCGGCTGCAACAGTTCCTTGACCCTTCGAACTCCTGGTATCTAAAATACCGAAGTATCGAACCCCGAAATGCCAGTCTTCCGCTCCAAAGCTAGGATCAACGACTCATAGCCTCTCCTTATCCGACGGCTTGTGTCTTTTCAGGATTTCACAGGTCAAGAGTTTCAAACTCTCACCCTTTACATTCCCGGTAGCCAAAATGTCGAAATCCTCCTTTTGGGAATTTCCCCAAAACCTTGATCGCTCGCCACGTGTCCTCCTGTTGGATGGTCAATATGATTTTGGGACTTTGACAAGTCCTTCCCTTTGCATATACGAGGGTTAAACCTCATGCACCTTCTCTTGGATCTGATGGCTATTGACTCCCTGCACTAGATCTGACGACCCAAACCTATTTTTATTTCACTGCGCTTTCCTGCTGCTGCCTGGACATGAACTCAATGATCCAGGTCTTCTCCTATTCAGATGACCTAACGACAACTGTAGCTCCCTCCTGAGCTTACTCTTTCTTCCTTCTCCTTGGAATATTTCTCTAAGTATCAAAGGCCTCGACCTTTGCTTCCTCTGTGAAGTTTGTATCCTCGGCTCCCGCTTGCATTCTAAGGACATTCCTCCTCCTGACCTTTCGGGACTTATGAAACCTTGAAAGGTGTCCCCGACTCCCTGCACTCCTTGCAACTATAGCTCTATGAGCAAAGGCACTATCCCTCCTGAGCTTGGTCTTCTTTGAACCTCAAAGAGGTTCTCGACCTCTTCACTCCTTGCACAGGTCTTTATCCTCTTGAGCTTCAATTTCTCATACCTCAATGGTCTCTGCCCCTTTCTCTCCTTGAAGGGATGGAAATTCCCTCTGGAAACTTCCTACTCAAGCACTCCTTGTTGAGCCTGCAGGGTGTTTAGTAACCCTGTGAAGGTCTTCCCTTGGATGCTTTTCTGTTCCAGAACTCAAAGGATTTCTCTTTGTGCACACAGGCACTTGCTCAATGCCCCCCTGGAAGAGCTCTATAGAACCCTCAATGGTTCTATCTCCTTCTCCTATGCACTATATGCACCTGCTCAATGCCCTCCTAGCAGAGCTCTCACATAATCCTGCAGTGATTCTATCTTCTGCTCTGTCCTCCTCTGCATAGCCTCACCTTGATCTAAAATTGAAGAAGACTTGAAATACTTGAAATTATTTGCAATGTAAATGTTATGTGTTTAAAACAAAAGGATCAGTTTTCAACACATAGATTAAGGGATTACTTATGCAAAATACACATAGACAACAACATAATCAATGAACATAAGCACATGAACACAACGATTGATAAAGGAGTTCACCCCTCTCTTGGGCTACATCTCCTGGTCCAACTTCCAATGGATCATTATTATTAATTGCTCAAAAGTGCTCAAAAACATGTCTTATAATGCTCAAACTGACAAACTGACTGCTCTAATGGCTTCAGAACGTCCAAAAACCCCTGTCTAGGCTCTTTCAACACCTTAATCGATCGAAAAACGAAGAAGTTAGGCCTCCTGGAAGTCTCCTTCTTCAAGCTTGTTGTCTCTGCATCTACAATTTGCACCCTTCTTGTGTGAACTTGGCACACACGCAATATAAAGCATGAAAACCCAGCACCGGGTGCAATCGCGCCAATGGTGCAAACCGTAGGACGGTTAAGGGCACACCAGCCCCTAACCTCCTAGCACCTGGGCGTGTGGGTCATAGGACCGCGCACTTAAACAAATGGGGATCCCTCCATATCAAATGATAACACAACACTTGGCAGGAGTTATAACCATTGGAACCATATTATAAAATGTGTGTGTGCCAATACATAACACATAACCGTGGTCACATATATATGAAAGTGCGCGACCAAGGGCTGGGCTAGGCCCGGCCCGGTCGCAGACCAAAACCATACCAAAAAGTGACTTTATATTTAATCCGAAACACATATATGTCAAGGCATAAGTGGTAGCCTGATTGGTTATTGGAGTTTGTGAAGTGTTATGCGGTGGGGAGGTCCGGGGGTCGAACCCCACAGACTCCATACATTTTAACAAACAACAATGACAACCACTACCGGGGTGCCACGTGTCATCTTCCCATTCGGCCACCTATCATCCAATAATAAACTGCCACATCACCACACATACGGTCGTATGGCTCTTCTATGTTAGCCTGTACGGACTGTACGGACTGTACAGTCAGCACCAAAATTTTTGCCTGTTTGACTTTATGAACAGATCTCTATATCTCTCGCTCCCGATGTCCATTTGAGACTAAACAAGTTGCGTTGGGTTTGCAACGACGAGGCCTACGCTCTCGTCCGGTTTGAAGCAATTCCGAGCACTTTGAATTTTTGAGCAAAATTTGATCCCCTGATCACACCTCCAAGGTATTCAACAACCTTGAGGTTTCTCCTTGAGCCAATGACTTCGGCTGGCGTGCCCTCCTGGCATGTCCTTGCCCAAATTTCTTAGAATTCAGGAGTGCATCTGTGCACTGGCTTTTAGAACCCGTAGCATTCTGTCACACCCTCTTGGCATGAAGCCTCAAAGAACCCCAAACCTGAAGTCAAAGAACCCATAGATAGCCGAACCTATCTGTCCCTGCAAATGCACATCTACAACATATAAAGAACACACAAAGACATTCATAAACACATAAAGACACACAGAAACTCATGCAGGAAATCTACTCTTTATATTAATATGAAATGCCTCCTTTACAAGGTGTTCTTGAGCTCAGACTTTGACAGAGTCTCGACTCCTTCTCTCCTCTACTCTAAATCTCATAGATCTCTCCTATATCTCCACTCTAACTCAAAACAAGATTGAAGGATCTTTTACGTGAGGGGGCTCTTCGAGCTCTTCCCTCCATCTCACCTACTCTCATTCAATTACATTGAATTCACAATTAAACGACTGTGTAGTCCAGATCGGAGCTAGATGCAGCCTTACAACTATTTAAGGCTACTCTTAACTGAGCCTACGCATAGGAATAACTTTATGTCTCCATGGCCTTAAAAAAAATTAACTACATTGATTTCAAATTCAAAAATTGAAACGAGAGGGCTGCGCCTCTCCTGCTTCATTGAATGTGCGCCGAGCTGGCTGGCTGGCTTGGGAGCGATGCTCCTGCATCATTCTGCAGGAGTATGAACCTCTCATCAATAGTAGCATGTGGGCTATCCTGGATTTCATTTCTATATTCCTCTCGATCCTCTCCATTAATTTCCATAACCCATCGATCCTCCTGAAGTACAACCTCATCAGAAACCTCAGTAATTTGTCAAACCATCAAAAGGAGAACCTCATTAGCAACCAGGGTGAGTGAAGCAAGCACCTTTGGTCTCGTGCTGGGTGTCAACACCTCTACGCATGCCACATTACCTTTTGGTTGTGGTGACACCCCA
>SNQJ01S0174068.1:1095-20156 GCA_010110895.2 Picea sitchensis | reverse complement strand
ATGGGTGAAATCCCGAAAGGACAATACGCGGACATGTTACAATATTTCGGCATTTCGGAAATCGGAATACTCAAGGGTGTATTCCCTTGTACTCGCAAGTCCCAAAATCCCGACTTGCGAAGTCCCGATATGGCATAGTGTGACTTAGATCTACATTTTGGCGTTCCAGTACCCGAGACCCCCAAAGGACAGCTTTGTTATGTGTGTCTACTAGATGCAAAACCCCGAGATGGCCTAGTGCACATACAATCTGATACTCCGGTGTTTCGGCTTCCGGAGTGCCGAAGGGCATGAACCCCTTGATGTTTTATAACACGAAATCCCGAAAAGAGAAACCCCGAAATGAGCTTAGAAATGAGTATCAGTTTCGGAGTTTTGGCTCCCGAGAAACCTAAGTGCGAGACCTCCTGTCGTCGCACACCCCGAAATCCCGATGAAGGAAACCCCGAAACAATGAAGCATGTTTAGAATTGATGTTTTCGGAGTTTCGGTTCCCGGGAAACCCAGATGCGAGACCTCCTGTCGTCGCACATCCCGATGGAGTAAACCCCAAAAAATGGAGTGCCATATTTTAAATCTGAGACAATTTCTAGTTATGACAAACTATTGTTCCCTTTTGGATTTTGGCACTTCGAGAGACAAGAAAGAAAAGGAAATACATGTATCGCGATTTCCCGAATTGCGAAATCCGACGAGCACCTCTCCGATAAGGCCTGTGGTCATAGTCGTCAATCATATGAGTACGGATAAGGGATGGCAGGGTCTGTATCAGGTCCCGTAGGGATTTGGGAATTCTGTTCATCGGAGAAAAGATGAAAAAGGCCGAAAATTTTCGAATTCCATAGTGGGTGTGTTACAGAGAGTATCACCTCCCTTTGAGTATGGATATGGGCACCATTAGGAAGTTTTGAGCTCTTGGTATGAGTTTCAGTACATCGATCATATGGGGGAGGAAACTCAAGCCTTAGTATATAAAGGTAGCTTATAAGGCTAAAGAGAAATGAGAAAATCCTTGAACCACCACATAAGACCTTTCTATGGGATCTTTGGCCTTTAAGAGGGGATATGGACTCTACTAGAAGGTTTTTATCCCTAGATTTCAATCATGGTGACTTGGACATGTGTAGGGGAGAAAACCCTAGCCTTAGGCCCTAAAGAAAGATTTTAGGCATCTATAGCCAAGAATGTCACCCTAAACAACCACACATGATCTCTTGAGGGTATCCTTGGCCTCCAAGTGGGATATTGACAACATTAGGAGTTTTTAAGCACTAGGTATAAGTGTCTAGGTGTTAAACATGGTCGATGGAGAAAGCTTAGACATTATGCTCTAGAGGCATCTTCTAAGGCTCAATGTTCATGAATGACACCTCAACCCACCATAGATGATATCTTCAGGGGCTATTTGGCCTTTAAGTGGGGATATGGGTGTCATTAATAGATTTTGAGCATTGGTTGTGGAAGAAAGATTTTAGGCATCTATAGCCAAGAATGTCACCCTAAACAACCACACATGATCTCTTGAGGGTATCCTTGGCCTCCAAGTGGGATATTGACAACATTAGGAGTTTTTAAGCACCAAGTATGAGTGTCTAGGTGTTAAGCATATCTATGGATGCTTAGACATTATGCTCTAGGCAACTTCTAGGGCTCTAATTTCATGAATGACACCTCAACCCACCATAGATGATATCTTCAGGGGCTATTTGGCCTTTAAGTGGGATATGGGTGTCATTAATAGATTTTGAGCATTGGTTGTGGCTCTTGGGTCCTTCAACGTGATCAAGGGAGGAAACCTAGGCCTCGGGTCCTAAAGGAAGCTTATAGGTATCTAGGGCCAAGAATGACACATTAAACCACCACAAAAAACCTTTCTAGGGTATCCTCGATCTTCATATGGGGGCAGTCATCATTATGAGGTTTTGAAAATTGGTATGGGTCTCCAGGGAGGAGCCTAGAGATGGTCAGCAAAAGAAACCCATGCCTTAGGCCTTAAAGGAAACTTCTAGGCATCTAAGGCCAAAAATGACACATTGAACCACCAAAAATGACCTCTCAAGGGCATCATTTACCTCGTCGAGTGAGTGACCATTCTAAACCTTTTAAGTCATACTTGTGGACATCTTTCTAGAATGACAATTGTGGATGTTTTTCCAAATCAGGAATCTCATGTTTTGTTTAGTAGGTGTACATTCAAATCCCTCCTACCAAGAATTTGAGTGGTAAAGTTCACAAAGATATACATATTCTACCCATATATAATAATAATAATAATAAATTTTTAAGGTCACTAACCAAAACCACACCAAATTGATGTATGAGACCCCTTGTTTGTGGGACATATAAAACATGTGACACCAAATAAAAATAATTAAACTCTTAGTGGCAAATTTTATAAAACGATTACTTTGTTTGCCTTCCCTGGTCGGCAAAGCCACCCGGTCCATTAAGCTTGTTACACTAATTTAGTATGGGAAACGTTATTTATATCGCTTGCATGTTCAAGTTTCTTCGCTTGAAATGAACGAACGATAAGAGTAATCTGTGTAGGGGATGGAGTCCTGGTCGAGACGAACTGTTGGTGCGCTCAAGGACGCTGGTAGCATCGGGTATGCCAAGTTCAGAAGCAAGATTTCGGATATCGATATTGCGGTTCTGAAATCTACTCGCCATAACAACATCCCTCCCAACGAAAATCATGTTCTCATTGCCTTGGCTGCAACGGAATCCTCCGAGTTACTACCATATCTGAGACATGTGGTGGAAATGCGGTTAAACAGAACCCAGAACTGGATGGTCACTCTCAAGACCTTGGCACTTATTCATCGACTTCTCAGGGATGATCAGATTCCCATTTTCACTCGTGAAGACGAGGGGCACCCCTCCTCTCATAAAACCCTACTCGACTCGATGTCCCAACATTTCGAGGATCGTTCCAGTCCCTTCGCCCTGGAGTGTTCACTCTGGGTTCGCAAATACTCTTCTTATTTGGCTCGGAGACTTCATTGCAGCAGGATTCTCAATTGTGCAGACGATATTGTGGCTGAAAATCAAAATAGAATGATTTCCGAGAATATGGAACTCAAAGAGATTTTGGAAGATATGAAGTCCCTGCAACTGCTCGTCGACTGCCTCTTAGACTTCAATCCTCATGAATTCCCCGTTGCAAACAACTCCCTCATTCAGTTCGTCCTCGATTTACTCATGAAGGAATGTTCCAAAATCTATGCAGCCCTTAATGTTTGTATATGCAAGCTCCTCGATGAGATGCCAACAGAAAAAGCTCTATGCCTTGAGGATGTTTACAAGCGTGTTTTGCAACAATCTGAGGAGAAACTTTCGGACTTTTATCGTAGATCATGTGTAATGCTCGCAGCACATGGCGTCCACACCGAGAACCCGTCCCCTGAATCATTCTCTACTCAAATTAAGGATTACATTACAAAATACAGGCATCATCCTTTTGAGATGGATGATATGGGACGTAGCTCTATTCATATCCATTTAGAGGCCGAGGAACATGATATTACCAAGAAAGAAACAGCTGATGAGAAGAATCTAAAGATTCAGCAGGATGCTGCTGAAGAAACTCACCAAGATAATGTAGCTGATGTATCAACGAGTGGTGCAATGGAAGAGTTTTTCATCCAGCGTACCGAAAATGTAGGTATAACTCCTACATAGCTTAATAGATGATCCACTGTCATGCTTGCCATAGTATCTATTGAGAGTTCTATGTATCTTGTTTCTTTTGTGCAACAACTTCTCATTCATTATTGATAAGTGTATATCCATCTTAACTTCAGATTTCAGATTTATCATATACATATACAAGATTTTCAGATTTATCATATACATATACAACAAGTTGAAAAAAAAAATTAAAACTTAAAACTTGAGTAAGTCATATGAGGAGTAAGGTGCACTGTAATAGATTAAGCTGGATTTGAACTTGTGACCTCTTAAGAGGAAACAAGTGATCTTAACTATTAGGCTAACAATGTTTTTTTCTTGTTTCTTCTCTTTTATCCTTTTTATTTGCTTATTCATTTTGTTTTTAACCTCCTTTTTTTCTTTTTTTATTAGGTTGGGTAATTAATTGTTTTTGCAAAATGTTGCATGCTTGACTTTTATATTTTTGTGGCATATAGAACGTCCTAAAAGGTGACATCAAAATCTAGAAAACTATAATGTCAACAATGTTCAATAACGAAGAAGGTGAATAGTAAGAAAGTAATAGCATCCTTATAACAAATAATAGATTGTGTAGTGACCACTATCAATATATCTTTTTCACCTTTTCTTTTACCTACAAGTTTTGATTAGAAAGGAATTCATCTTTTCTTTTACCCACATTTTGATTAGAAAGGAAGTTGATTTAGAACATTATTCAAACCTTTAACATATATAATATTGAACTAAAGGTCCCTTGCTTTCCAATATTAATAGTTTCTTTCTCCAACCTTATATGTTTCTCATAATTTTATTTACATTTTAATACATGATTTTGATTTTAATGCATTGTATATATTTGATCTGGATTGGATCATTATATCATTTGTCATATATCTTAGTACTTTATGGGTGGAAAAATTGAGGGTTATTTCGACAATTGGTCCAAATTTAGAAATTTGGGTCCAAAAAAATCGTTTGAAATCTTCCTAAGTCATTTTGAGGCATCAAGTGACACTTTTTTTGTCCAAACTTCACTATGGAGAAAGATTATATATTCTACACAATGATACCTTTCCAATAGTGTGAGAATCACCTCAATCAAAGTTCGTATGCAAAAGTTATATCTCCCACAAGTTGACCTACTTTATTGATCACCATGGTGCCAGTGGATGCCATGTTAGCCTCAATTACTTAGACATGTGGGGATAGCCACGTAGTGGATTTTCTAAGGACATTCTAGAAGGTTCAAAATCGTATCACAATTGAGGATTGAGGAAGTCAAAAACCTACCCCTAGATGGCTACCAGGCTATGTTAAATATCGGTTCATTAAGAGGATAAGGGATTACATTCTATATTATTGTATTATGTTCCATAGCATAGCAGAGTGACTAGGAGTGGTAAATTAGAGAGCATAACAGAGGGGATTCAATGTTCTATCGCAGCCTAACAGGCCACGGGTCTCAGTTAACTCCATAGAGAGTGCATTCTCCTTTGTACTTGCATTATTTCCGTACTAGAGAAAAGAGAGAAGAGCAACCTCACCTTCTAGTTGGGTTTTCTCTCATAAGGGTTTTTTAGAGCAAATATGTGTGTTATTTTGTGGATGGTGTGATTGTATTTTATTGTTCTCTATTTTTCGCATTTGATCTATTTCATGAATAAGCGAAAAATCAGTAACTAAAAGTTCTTGAATCTAAGGGAATTTAGCCTTCATAGTGTAGATTTTAGTTTTGTTTATTAGATATGTTGTGATGAACTGTTCTAGTGGAATGTCCATAGTAGCTTAGAGATCATATTGGTATCAAAGCAAGTTTTCTTGGGTTATTTCTGGAAAGTTTCAAGATCCAATAATCAACTTAAAGAGAAGTCCCAGAAACCCTGGCCATGGAAGACGACCCTATTGACAACAACCCTCGAGATCCAACAGAAGAGAGATTTGACAGGTTGGAAGTACAAGTTGTTGACATCGGTCACAATATGAGCCTCCTCGTGGCAGCTCTAGCAAGTAAGCTCGGATCGTTTGGAGATGATCGAGGCTCTAACTCAAAGATCAAATCAGAGGAGAAATCGTGTTGACATTGGTAGCATTGGATAGGTATTTTTGCACAAATATAAGTGTATAAACATGTGGAAGTCCTCCAAATCCTTGTACCTTGAGACTTTACTTTAATTATAGAAATTATTAAAGTAAAGTGTTTTTATTAGAGAGTTGAGTTTTATTTAAAGAAATGTTTTAATTACGATTAGTGAATTAAATAACAGCCAATTATCTCAAGTGAGGTGAGAAGTAATCTCAATCGTCAATCACTTTAGAGATTAGGGTTAGGTCATAACTCAATATTATAAAAGAAAGGCTAGAGTGAAGGAGGAAGATACTTGATACATTGATACAAAGCAGAGAATGACTTTTTCTAAAGAGGATTAGATCACAAAGGACTATGATCAAGGAGATATTAGATAGGTGGAGAAAGACTTCTATCTAAGGATTAGGTCGGGGAGAAGATAGAATAGAGGCAATTGCAAGTGGGTTTCAGTTGATTGAAGATGCAACAACACAATCGTGTCGTAAATATGTGTCGTATAGTGTTTGAGTGTGTGTACGCGGGTTTTAGTAGAGACAAGCGTGTATATGTGAGTTTACTTAAGGAAAGGTGTGTACATTTGAGGAAACGTGAAATATTAAGATCGTACAATAGATCAGGAGTTGCTAGGGTTTACAGGTATTGTTTATAGTTTTATGTATTTATCTATGGGATATTTTCCCAGGTACGGGAGCCCTTGTAATATTTGAAGTTATTTGAATGATATGCTTAGTTGATGGGAAGAATATATTTGTGTATTGTGGTTGATATTTTTGGTTTCCAGTATTGTTTCCGCTATCTTTATTTGAGTTGAATATTCTAGCAAGTGTTTGTTGGTTTGTGAGTAGTTAATTTGATTTACAGTAAGGAAATCACTAAATAACAAGATACCTAAGGCCGAAGTAAGGGGATTTCAACATGGTATTAGAGCAGTTGCTCTAAGAGGAAGCCATATCTCAGATCCATAGAAGTAGCAGATCTATCATATCTGCATGGATATCTTAGCAAATCCATAACCAACAATCATAAATCAAGGGTTTGATTTCATGGAAATAATAGTACTAAGGAAGAACTAGGGTTTTGTAGTGATACATAGTTGTACATAGGTTGCAGAAGGAGAAATTGTGTTCATACACGGGCTTCTTTGGAAAAAACCACATATACATGGGTTGTAGTAAGCACAGGCACATACATATGTGGGTTTTAGAAAGGAAAGTCATGTACATACGCAGGTTTCGGTGGTGATAGGCGCGTACAAGATCGTACAAGTTAGTACAAGGGAAGTTTCAGCAGCAGGTTATTTCGAGGGTAGTTTACCAAGTCTAAAGGATGGCATTAGCAAATCTGAGAGTTGAAGATAGATTGGATGGGGTATTAAACTTCCTATATTGGAAAGAAAAAGTTGCTTTGGCATTAAAAGAGTATGGCCTTTGGGAGTTAGTGGACAAATTTGTTGTTCCACCAACAGATCTGGCAACTTTGGTAGCTCATGAGAAGAAGGAGATCAAAGTTTAGAGGGTTATCTTGGATTCAGTGAAGGATCATCTAATTCCTCACATATCCAAGAAGAAGACAACCAAAGAGATGTTTGATACCTTGGTAGGTTTATTCCAGAGCAGTAACATGAATAGGAAGATGGTATTAAGAAATAGACTGAGATCTTTGTAGATGTCTAGATATGACAATGTTACCATCTATTTCATGTGGATCATTGAAGTAAATGATTAGTTTGTAGCCATAGGGGAGAAAATGGATGATGTATAGCTTGTGAATATGGCATTGAGCCCGTGAGGGTGTAGACTGACTCGCAAGTGCCATGTAAATGGAAGGAAATATGTAAAGGAGGTCTCAAGTTCGATTCTCGCCCCGATTTACTCGTGCCCCATGTTTGCAGGTTGTGTGGATGCACTTGGAGGTTATAGAGGTAGCATACGGGAATTGAACCTATGTCATGCAAGTACGAGAACTGCCCGTTGACAATTCCGCCGGTACAAAAAAAATGCCATATTTAAATGACCTTCCCAAGTCTTGGGAACCGTTTGTCAAGGGAGTCTGCGCTCAAGACAAAATCACATATTGGAAGAGGATTTGGAATGATTGCATCCAAGAAGAGACTCGGGAGGACTCCAAAAGAAACAAGCAGGGAAATAGTGATGATAAATTGGCCCTTGTCAGTAAGACAAGGAAGGGCAAAGGAAAGAGTTCTAACAAGAAGGGAAACAGTGATGGAGGATCATCGTAGCCAGGGAAGAAGGAATTGAGTAAAATCAATTGGTTATCATATCAAAAGTATGGACATTATGCATCTTAGTTTCTGGAGAAGAAGAAGAGAAAAGGAAAGATTCAAACAATAACATCAGCAAAAACACAGCTAGATGAGTTTGCAGTGAAGTTTGAGAAGGATTTCTCACTGGTTTCTTGTCTTTCTACCAGCACAACTACCAAGAGTGCATGGTACTTGGAAAATGGTGCATCTTGTAATATGACAGAAGCACAAGAGCTATTTAGTAGTCTTACGGAGAGGGTATCAGATGTTCATCTGGAGCTTGGTGATAATGCCAAGTATGCAGGAATGATCCAGGAGGATCTCCACACAATGATTCATTACTTTGCACACCATGGAGAAGATCATTAAAATGCTAATTGATGATATGTGACAAAGTTTAAAAAAGAAAGATCAATGTTTCATTTAAATTGTAAAAATGATTAATACTTTAAATGAATGTGAGAAGCTCATGTATTATTCATTCAAATTGGAAAAATGATTAATACTTGAAGTGAGTGGAAATTACTCATGTATTTTTCATTTATGTTGTAAAAGGGGGAAATTAGTTATGTGAGAATCCACTTCACAAAGTAGTTTCCTGGTTTTAAAGGGAAATTAGTTTTGTGTGAGAATCCACCTCACAACTAGTTTTTCTATTCTCGAGAAGAGGATGAGATTCTCATAGGTTGGTTTGAGATTCTTCCCCATTTTACCACAAGTGGTTTCCTAGTCTCAAGGGGAAGTTAGGGGTCTCATTGGTTGGTTGAGATGCTTTCTCATTTTTTTCCTTGAGTTTTTATTTAGATCATAAATTTGTGGATCTTGTCTCCTTGAATTATGGAGAGAGGGAAACTATATAAATTCATTATGTAATCATTGTGGAGCGACCCCTTTAGGCCCCTTGGAGAGAGATATTTTCATGGTGAGGAATGTGGTCCTTTTGGTGTCTGAAGAAATGTCACTTATGTGAGAGCCTTAAGGTCTATTTGTATAAGAGAAGAGCCTTAAGGTCTCTTTGTATAAGAGAAGGTCTCTCTGGGTTTACATCCATGTATGGAGCATGTGCCACATTTTGTGAGAAGGTTTTAGCCCTTGTTAAAGGAAGGATAATAAAGTGATTTGTATTCCAAGTGGATCTAAATATGTAGCCAGAAGAGTCTGGTGAACTTCGTTAACACATGGGTGTCAAATTATATGTGTGAGTTTTGATTGCATTCTCGCTTGATTAAGTAGAGATTTAATTATGCATATGCACATAATTATGACCATGTTTCTCATGTTCATATGCAATGCTTAGAAATTGTTTGCTCCTGTTCACATACATTAATCGTCGATAAAATATCCTCATCGTAGATTTTTGTAGAGAAATATATCATAGAAAAACTCGGATCAAGTGGTATCAGAGATGATCTAGCCAGTTTTGCAGATTGTGAATCATCATAAGGCAGTGAGAAGCAACTGTTACTAAACAACAATGTAGATCCCCACGAAGTCAAGGCATCATCCACGACAAATATCTCCCATATCACATTCGTAGCAGAGCTTGTAGAATTGAGCAGATCTTGCACACGTTGAAAGAGGAGCCGAACTAATTGATTGAAGACAGTTCATGTATACAGGAAGCGAGGATAAACCTTCGGTAAGTGAACAATTTCCTCTAGTCCAAGCTACAACTATTATGTTGATGAAGAATAAATATGTGGCGTCTCTAAGATAGAATCACCCTCTAAAATTATATTTATGGTGATCAATTCACTGGCTGGAAATTGGCTACAATGCATCATGTTCAACAGAAGAGAACCAAGTAGTAGCAGGGTGGTGCTCGGAGCAAGAAAAATATTGATATTGTTGAAAACATCTTCAACTTTTTGATTTGTGAGGGTGAAGAAGGAAGTTTGAAAATCAAATTTTGCAAATCGTTCACGCCCAAATAATTAATCAAGCTGCCAAAGAGAGATAGTCCTCTATCGATTTGTGGAAGAGCCATTGAAGTCATGTGAAGGGAGGCAGTTGGCGACATGTAGGGTAGCACCCTGATGTAAGTCAAGAATCCATGAGCATGAAAATGACATTGAGCTTGTGGATGAGGTAGTCTAGTAGCCAAACATAGTGCATCACCCAGTTTTGACAATTGGACTCGTAGAACTTTGATGCAAGTAGGTTATTGAAGAACACTTAAGTCAACCCCGACAAGTAGAGCACCAGAGAAAAAAAAATAATTGAAGCTGAGGCCGCTATGTTGGAGATGTTCTTGGATTCACCCCACGAACCTACACAATAGCTGGAATGAAGGTCGTTGTGCCTCCATGACCTGAGCATGAAAATCAAATGTAGAAATATCCCATGTGCATGTTGATATTATGGTAGTCGCGGGAGGTATTAACCTCCACTTGTAACCTTTGACAAGACTAGAATATTTCGGGAAGCAAGAGAAACCCTAAAGACTTGGATAATAACTCTAGAAGACTAGTCGACTTAATGGAATAATTAATATTGAGTTATTAATCTCAAGAAAGAGAAGTTGGCCTAGACAGCTAATATGGAGCATTATAAATAGAGGGCGCTATAGCTCATTTGTCACTCACTCACTAGAAACTGCATAAGACCAGTTGTGTGCAAGTTTGGAGAGGAGTTGTAACTGTAGCTACTGCAAATAGTATTTTGGTTTCTAGCTTGGACTCTCTACTTGGGCTTTGGTTATTTTTGCTTGGTGCGCTAGCCTTGGTTGGCTATTGATCTACTACCAGAATTCTTCTCTCTGACAAGGTTAAGGTGCTCGGGGTGGCCTTTTTGCCTATGATTGGGTGATAATGTTGCTATATTGTCTATGGTTAAACAAGCACACCCACTTTTCTAACAAGTTATGGGCCCACGCCTCCTTCACTCAGTATAACCGCTTGAAGGAAGATAAGTCATAATATTATCGAGCTCATTGAAGAATTGTCGCTAGGGTTTCTAGCAGGTGCAGTTACTGAAGCATTGTCGCTATGGCTACTAGCAGGTGCAGTTGCAAACCCTAAAACCTCTTTCCCAACACCTTATGATGGAACAATTCACTCAAGGAGAGGATATTCTAGTGTGCCTTAGTCCAGCGCACCTATTGGCACTCTTAGAAGGAAAAAATGTCAAGGTTGATATTTTGGGTCAAAGTCAATGTTTGACCAGTCAAAGTCAAAGTTTGTCCAGCTATCAGTCAACAGAAATCATGAATGAAAAGATAGATCATCTACATTATTCATCTCTTACAGGAACTCTTGAAGATGACATGTGGATAATTGAAAGTGGAGCTTCCAAGCATATGACAGAAGACCAAGTAAGACTCTCCAGTCTAAATGAAAAGAAGACATCCTACAAGGTAGAACTTGGAGACAAGGACACCTATCCAATAAAAGGAATTGGTCAAACCTCCATCAAATTAAAATCAGGTAACAATGTTCATTTGAGCAATGTCTTGTATGTACCTAGTTTAGAAAATAATCATGTATCTATATCTTTCCTAGAAGACAAAGGAAATAGAATAGCCTTTGTAGATGGTGAAGTACTATCTTGGTCTAGAGACTCCAACATAGATAATGCTAGAGTTATTGGAACTCGTGAAGGAAGATTATATAGACTACTAGAATGTAATGATGAAACTCTTGTACATGATGAAGTCAATCCCAGTGAACTTTGGCATAGAAGGTATTCTCATCTTAACTATCAAGCATTACCTTTCCTCGATAAAATGGTTGAAGGAATACCATAACTACAATCTACATATGAAGGAATTTGCAGAGGATGTGCACTTGGTAAAAATGTTAAGAAGTCATTCTCAAGTAGCAATAATAGATCTAAGGAAATCCTAGATCTAATACATTCAGATATTTGCGGTCTGATGCTAGTCAAATCTTTAGGAGGTTATCTTTATTATGCTAATCTTCATAGAATATTACTCAAGAAATACTTGGTTATATCTCTTGAAGACAAAGGATGAAGTTTTTAGCAAGTTTCAAGAATTCAAAGCAGAAATAGAAAACCTCACAAGCAAGAAAATAAAGACTTTGAGAACAAATAATGGAGGAGAATACACATCCAGGGAATTTGTTTCCTTTTGCAAATCAGTAGGGATTAGGAGGGAGATAATCATTCCTCATAACCCTTAACAAAATGGTGTAGCAGAAAGGAAGAATATATCCATTGAGGAAACCGTGAAGGCACTAATGAATGATCAAGGATTATCCATGTATTTATGGGGAGAGGCAACCATGACAACAATATATGTTCATAACAGAAGTCCCCATCATATATTGTAGGATATGACTCCAGAAGAAGCCTTCTCAGGAAAGAAACCCAATGTGGAACACTTAAGAATATTTAGGTGCCCTATTTAGATTCATATCCCCAAGGATAAAAGGAATAAACTAGAACCCTCAGGAAAGAAGGGCATATTTGTTGGATACAATGAATCATTCAAAGCCTACATAATATATATTCAAGAACAACATAAGATTGAATTCAGCAGAGACGTAACCTTCAATGAGAAGATGGCTTTCAAGAAATATATAGAAGAATCCATGGAAGAAGAAGAATATGAAGAGCCTAAAGAAGAAATCACCTATATTCCGAAAAGTCAGAATGAAGAACCAGAACAACTTGATCATCCGATGAAACCATGTGAACCCATTGAATCAGTCATTATACCCAAAACCAAAAAATGTCCAGCTTGGCTATAAGCTACTCTACAAGAAGAAAAAAGACTCAAAGCTCCAAGTGACACCTTCAGAGAAATCAAAAGGTCCAAAATATTCTAGCTATGCATAATGTATGAAAAAAAATTGTAAATGAAGAACCCACCACATTTGAAGAAGCAGCTCAGAAGAGATAGTGGAAAGAAGACAAGACAAAAGAACACCACTCTATCATGAAAAATGACGTGTGGGAAATCGTTCCTAGACCCAAGGAAAAATCAATGATAACTTCAAAATGGGTCTATAATATCAAACATACAGTAGACGGAAGCATGGACAAACACAAGGCAAGGTTCATAGCTAGAGGGTTATCCCAGAAGGAGGGAGAAGATTATGATGAAACCTCTGCTCATGTTGCCAGATATACTTCTATTAGAGACATTATGTCTCTTGTTTCTTCCATGGGATGGAGTCTACATCATATGGATGTAAAGACATCTTTTCTCAACATAGAAATTGAAGAAGAAGTATGCATTGAACAACCTCAAGGTTTTGAGGTACATTCCAGAGACACTCATGTTTGCAGATTAAAGAAAGCTTTGTATGGACTCAAGCAAGCTCCAAGAGATTGGTATGCCAGAATAGACAATTACTTAATAAGACTTGGTTTCTCTAATATTCACGCAGATCCAAAACTCTACTACAAGATTGTGAAATGCACATGTGATTATACTTCTATATGTCGACGACTTATTCTTGACAGGTGCAGAATCTCTCATCACCCAGTGTAAGAAGGAATTAACTTCTGAGTTCGATATGAAATATCTTGGTCTCATGCACTATTACTTGGGACCAGAAGTATGGCAGAAGCGTGGTGAAATCTTCCTTGGACAAGGAAAGTATGCAGTGAAGATTCTTCAGAAATTTGGAATGATGGATTGCAAATCCATGGCCACTCCTATGACCATAGATATAAGAAAAGTAAGAGACTCGGATTCTGATCCAGTAGACCTGTCCCTATATCGGCAATTGATTGGGTCGTTGATGTATCTAGTGAATACTCGACTATATATTTGTTTTTATGTAAACACCTTAAGCCAGTTCGAGGTGGAACTCATACATGAGCATTGGATAGATACAAAGAATGGTCTAAGATATATTCATGGGATGATAAACTATGGTTTAAGATACACCTCATCCAATGATATACAACTTCATGGATTCAGAGATTCATATTGGGTAGGGAGTGCAGAAGACAGAAGGAGTAGTTCAGGGATGTGTTTTAGTATGGGTTCTGTTATGATATCATGGGCCAGCAGGAAACAAAAGTTTGTCTTACTCAGCAAAAGAAGAATTTATCGCAACATGTAAGGCATGTACCGAAGCAATATGGCTAACGAAGATGATTTCTGGATTATTTGATCAGGTACCATATTCGACCGTGATATACTATGACAATCAAAGTTGTATAAGGCTATCAGAACACCCAATGTTTCATGACCGATCAAAACATATTGAGATCAAATACTACTTTATTCATGATAAATTCCAGGAAGGAGAAGTGAAACTCCAGTATATCTCCACATATGAGCAGGTAGCAGATATTCTGACAAAGCCTTTGTCCAGGATAAAGTTTGTGTACTTACGGGACAAGATGGGGCTCGTGAAGATAACTCCCTTAGATGAAAGGGAAGATATGGCTCCCCAGGTTGGGAGGGAGCACTGATACATATTATTGATTCATGGGAAGTCATTTTCTAGTTTTGAAAATGGTCCAGGTTGGGCAGTTCCTTTCCAGTCTGGAAAGTGGTTCGAGATTTATGACGGACATGCATTTTCCATTTTGGAAAATGGTCCAGATTGGACAGTCATTTTTGTAATGAAAATGGTCCGATAGATTGTTTATGTACCATAGACATCAATTCCCCTTGTGGTCAGTGTGGGGGAATGGTCTAGGACAATCATTCTTCTTGGAAATCACTCTGAGTAGTGGTCAAGTAGAATGCTCTGCCTCATCGGGCAGTGATTCTTTCGAAGTTCACAGTTGTGAGCAATTTCGAAGAATGGTCCATTTTGTAGGTTGGTGTGGGACAGTCATTTCCTTAGGAAATGGTTCGAACAGTCATTCCCTAGGGCAGACTCATTCTCTCAAGGTTACACTATTATTATTGTTGGAGGAATGGCCCAGTTAGGTGAATGGTCCATGTTCAGCAATCAGGGACAAGAATTCCCTAGGGAAGACTCATTCTCTCCAGGTTGCACTATGATTAATGCCGGAGGAATGGCCCGGTTAGGTGAATGGTTCGGGCTCATAAATTAGGGACAGTTATTCTTCTATGCTTGGGAAGAATAGTCCAAATAGCGCATGGCTGATATTTTACCTTCTGAGGGTAGATGCTCTATTGGCATATTTTACAGGAAGAGTGTGCTCTTCATTGATGGCAAGAACAACAATGACGATGGAAAATAGGAAAAGCATAAGCTCAGGAGGAGCGAATAGTAAGAAGAGACCAAAGCTTGGAATAAAAAAACATAAGCTCAGGAGGAGGAGTGACCATTATGCAGAGATCAAAGCTCGGAAGGAAAAGCATAAGCTCAGGGTGAGAAGCCTCAACAACCGTCCGATCAAGAAATTGACGGTGTTGATCGTCTCATATAACGGATGTCGGTCATATGAGTGATCGTGGGCTTGAGGACCGTTGGAGGATTGTTACCATCGGATCTGCAAGCCAGATCAACGGCAGGGATGAATTGCGGGGAGCGAAAGAAGAATTAAATATCTTGCTAGATCCAATCCCGCAATTGGTCTAGATCATCAGATCTCATAGACTCAGATATCGACGAATGTGGTTGATCCAACAAGCGATCATATTCAATCGGATTGAGTTGAGACTGTCAGATGCGCAATCGCCAGATCAACGGTAGGGATAGATTGTGGAGATCAGAAGGAGAATTAAATATCGCGCTAGTTCCAATCCCACAATTAGTCAGGACCGTCAAATATTATAGCCTCGAAGATCGATGATTGTGGTTGACTCACCAATGGAACACAACTTCAAATTGTTGAGTGTTGGTGACGAGTTAAATCACTCACAAGTTGTGGTTCTGCAACCATCCTTGATCATTGATCCTCTTCGAGAATATTCACAACCACCAGATCACTTTAAGTGGAAGGATAGGATAAGCAGGGCTAAAGGGTTGAGAATTTGATTATCTGAATACCTGTCAGCCGTCGGATCATTTTAAAGTGGAAGGATAGGATAGGTGAGGTAAAATATCTGAGATCTCATTTATGCGAATTTTCGTCAGCAGTTGGATCAGTCTAAGTGGAAGGACAAGATTGGCTAGAAGAGATGCATTGCAGACAGATCGAGCCATCGATCCAAGATCATGATCGACAAACAACATTTAGTGCAGGTATAAAGATGCGAGGAGGTTAAGCTCCGGAAAAATATCACTTCAGATTTTTCAGTTTGATATTTGAAAACCCGGAAGCCCGGAGAGCTAGAAATCCGAAATGAATAAAGACCATCAGATCTGAAGAACATACGATGATCGTTAGATCAGGGAGATCTACGTCAACAAACCTTGTCTGCAAGGACATGTGGCAGACCATGCCAGCAAGGACATGAGTCATATGATCTGAAAGACCACTTCGGATGTATTCTCAACCATTGATCATAGTACAGTGGAAGAATAGTGTAAGTTTGAAAAGTTGAAATCTCGAAGTTCTGAAGGGCGAAGTTCCAACAGTCGTCCATATCAATGATTGATTAAGTCATAGCCATCGGATTGAACAATGAAAGGATGAGTGTAAGGATCAAATCTTACCATTGATTTGTTTCCGTGAAATAAACCGTCCGATCTGGTTGAAAGGTCAAATTCCCGAAGTGAACGAGGATCGTTGATCCGAGACGGACATGCGTCAATGGATTTTCAACTCTGGAAGTTTGGCGTATGGGAAAAGTGAGGTTTGAGATTTGAAACTCCTGGAGCCCGGATCACGAAGTAAATCTCAGTCGTTGATTTAGGAAGGGTTGATCTGATCCGCGGACTTGAGTGGACAGATCTGAACCGTCAATTCAGGAGCATCGTCAATATCGGGAGATCGACGGTCCCGTCGCATTGCGAGGCCAGAACATGATCGTGTATTAATTTTTCGTGAGTGGGCTGCAATCGAAACCACAGTTTTGGAGAAAGAACACGTGGAGGCTCGTAGTGAATTGTGGGGCGAAAAGTGGGTTTCCCTCAAACCAGCTTTGGTCATGCCCACAATGGCATGGTCACATCAGCGGAAGATAGGGGAAGGATCTAACGCTGCCAGGCTCCACCTTGGAGTATAATCCAACGGCGCTGATCAAACCAAATTTTATCGAAGGGTTGTTGTTTAAATCTCATGATTTCTTGATCAGTTACAATTCAGTTACACTAACTGAATCATTGTTCCTCAGCGGCTGAATCATTGTTCCTGAGCGTTGGAATCATGGCTCTTGAGCGTTTTAAGATTCCTGACTTGAGGGTTGGAGATTGGGAGTGTAACGGATGACGAGAGTATGAATAAAGGGAAAATGTCGTGACAGGGTGAGATTGTTGTTTCTTTGCAAATGTAGTCGAACTATATGCAATGCAAGGAACAGCATGAACTGAGGGAGAAAATGGAAAAAAGAAGAATATGAGTTGAATAGAGAAGAAATGGTGAAAACATCAGACTGAACGAGAACTTAAGCGCAAGGAGATGTGAGCAGCAACAAGACACTGATGCAAGCAAAGCAGAGCAGTGTAGCAGAACAATGATGAGACTGGTAAGCCATTGATAAATATTGTATCACTGTAATAAATTGCAGAAAGAAAAAAATTATATTTCAGGGTGGTAGGGAGGTGGTAGGGAGGTTCTAGGGAGGATTGTTGTCCTCAGAGTTTCAAGTGGGTGCTTGAACACAGGGAGCTGTAGCTTCCATCTGGTTGCAACCAGAAAAACCAGGGTGGTGCAAGGGAGAACTATTGTTGTATGTTATACAAGTTGGTGCATGTGTGACTGACAGTTGATGCTTCCATCCAGTTGGTGTTGGAACACTCGGGGAGTTGGTGCTTCCTTCTAGTGGGTGCTAGAGAAACTAGAGAGTTGGTTCTCTCAGCAAGTTACATCTTGTAAAATAGAGGTGGTAGCCTCAAAAGGAGTTGGAGATCATGAGAATGATCATGTACAGAACATAAAATATTGCCCATCATTCCAAGAAGAAGAGGTTTTCTCCCTTTATGGGTTTCCTCATGAATATATGTCTCTGTGTATATCATGTGTGTGATTGATGTTTATTATTTCTATTGTTCATGAATTGCATAATCTTGATGATCACTTGAAGAAGGTTAATAACATTTTAATAGGCATAAATTGTTTAAACACAATAACAATTGATTCACCCCCCCCCTCTCAGTTGTCTTAGTATTTCCAACAATTGGTATCAGAGCGAGTTCCTTTTATTTAAAGGTAGATCGGTAAGCTTAAACATGACAAGTCATGAAAGAAATTCAACCAATAAGGCCCCCCTATTCAATGGAACAAACTTTGCCTTCTGGAAAGTTAGGATGAGAACCTACATAATGGATTTAGGTGCAATGTCTGGGATGTGGTAGAGACTGGTTATGTAAAGCCAGTTGTAATAGCTAATAAGGATGGCAAGCTAGAATTCAGCGTCAACGCTAAGGCTATGAATGTTATTCTGAGTGGGCTTGCAAAAGCAGAATTTGTAAAACTTATGAACTTAGAATCTGCCAAAGAAATGTGGGACAAACTCATTAGCATTTATGAAGGTAATGAGAAGGTAAAGGATGCCAAGCTTCAAACCTACAGATTACAGTTTGAACAACTAAATATGAAAGAGGATGAAACTGTTGGGAAGTACTTTTTGAGAGTTGAAGAACTAGTAAATGCAATGAAGGACTTGGTGAAAAGATTGAGGATGTCTCTTTAGTTCAGAAAATTTTGAGATCTCTGCTAGATAGGTTCAACCCAAAGGTCTCTGCTATATAAGAACTTAATGATCTAAAAGCCGAGATTTGGAGTTTTTGGGCCCTCTATTATTCTTGAGAGGATTATATGCCTCTCAGACCTGGTCTGACCTACCTCTGGGTTCTCTTTGGAGGAATGCTTGTCTTCTTGCTCTCAGCTTGGGGCTCTTGGGGTTTCCTTCTGTAGTTTTACCTTCATGTGACAGATCATTCCTCATGGGTGCGTGGATCTAGGTTTGGGTCTTGGTTTGTGGATCTCTCGCTTTGTTCTGCTCCTGGTGTTGTGGTTCCTCTCTCTGGTTTCGTTGATTGTTCAGGGTTTGATGTATGCTCATTTCTAGCTCATTTTGGTGGTTTTTTATGG
>SNQJ01S0174067.1:0-14084 GCA_010110895.2 Picea sitchensis | reverse complement strand
AGTTTTGGGAGAACAAGCCTAGCTTGGGCTTTCATGGGGCTGCAAGCCCACAGGTTGGATGCCAAAGGTCCACATGCCGAATCACAGAGATGAAGAATTGAAGACCTAGAAGATGATGTGGAAGACCTAGCCCAACCCTCACATGCCAAACGATTTGCCCAGGAGGGGAAAACATCTTCTTTTTGAGCTTGACGTCATACTTGGGGGCTAGGATTTGGTGGTGGTGTTGCCCCTCATTGTCACATGGACGTTTTGAGGAGGATGAGGCCTTGGCCATGAGTTGATTGCATAGATGCTTGACATGTGGCCTTTGGACGCCTACCATAGCTTCTCCAACACCAACGACTTGTCCCAAGTGGAAAAACGTCTCCAGAAGGGGTGACGTCCATGTAAAATTGGGGTTTTATTTGTGCAAAAGAGAAATTTTAAATGAATTGTTTAATATTACTTTGATAAGGGGGCATGATTTGGGTTGTTGACCCGTAGTCTTGTGGTTTACCCCTAAATATGTGGACAAATCACCTTGGTGACATTTTGTATAAATAAGAGACCATAACATCTCATTTTAACATAACTCTCCCTCTTGTGAGAAGACTTGATCTGAAATTTTTGCTACATTTGGCATATTTGTCTCTTGTGCACTTGTTTATGGCTATCTTGATGAAAGGTTGATGGAGGAGTGAGGCGCTAGCCTTGGATGAATGGTTTCTAGCTCTTATGGTGGATTGTCTTATGGTCTTTTACTCTTATGCTATCATTTTTTCAAGTCAAGGATTGGTGTGCTAGAAGCTAAGTGGGAAGTAAGAGCATTTACACCCCCACTCTAGTATTCATCGTTTATTGCTTGAAGTTCATTGATGTTGCAAGGGTTTGTTTAAGGAAGTAAGAGGATTTACACCCCTCATTCTTAAACCCTAACTAGAGATACTTGCCTTGGGAAGTAAGAGGATTTACACCTCGAAGGAAGTAGCATCTCTAGTTCATTTACTTGGCTCCATTAACCCAATATTTAAAGGCACTAGTCATTTATTTTTTGCATTGCAGATATAAAATCATTGCCTTGGAAAACGTGAAATGTTGTCTTTTGAAAGATCTCTCGCTTGGAGTTGGTTTGCCACATTGAGAGGACTCTTCCCCTACTAGGGCGTCCCCTCTCTCCCACTACTTTAAATTGTTGTTACAAACTTTAACCTACAGCCATTAGGGCTTCATAACCCTAGCTACTAATTCTCTTTTAACTCCTAAACTAACCCTAGACTAGCTCCTAAATTTTGCACACTAACTCTACTAACTAGGGCTCATCTTTTGGGGTAATTGTTGGCATCTTTTGATGGTGTAATTTGCTAATAAAAGTGAGTGAAAGCTACATCCATAAGGCTGCAATTTTCTGCAGAAAATACATGTTATAACAACTTGCTTTATTCAGCCTCAAAGTGCCATATCTAAGTCATAATTGATTGCCTAATTCATTGATAATATCATTGGTTGATCTTATGCTTTTACATGTTGATTTAGAGTGCTTTATTTTCTGATATAAACTGTCATCTACTGCTGGAAATTAGGGACAGCATGCTTAACTTGCTGATCCATACTAACATATATCATTGCAAGTTGGATTTTTATGTGTCTCGGGCAGATACAATCATTTGGATAAGTACTACACCTTTGGGGCAACAATCACTTGACTTGCAAGGCATCTCTTTCCACTTCTCTCTCCACTTAGATTTGACTTCTAGGGGTTTCAATTCCATATTCATTCATCTACATCTCATTCCCCCTAGGGTCATCGGGATTGCCTCCCTAGAGTGACCTAGTCACCCTTGAAGTGCGTGCCCTACATCGAGGTGACATTGCGTCTAGGATTTCCTAGTTTTCGCACTTCATCAAGCTTTTCCCAACCTGCGCTGGGGTAGCGTACCAGCCTGCATTGGGGTTACCAACCTGCGTTGGGGTAGCGTACCAGCCTGCGTTGGGGTAGCTCATCACTTCCCTTTATTGGGGATCACATCACCTCCCTCTACTAGGGATCGCATCACCTCCCGCTTTTGGGGACCACATCACTTCCCTCTCTGGAGAATACATCACTTCCCGCTACTGAGGAACACATCACTTCCCGCTACTGGGGAAGTCTTTCTGGATCACTCCAAGCTTGTCTTTGAAAAACTCGAACTTTACTCTGGACAGGGTCTTCGTCAACACATCTGCTATCTATTCGTTGGTGGAAAATATACTGAAGTCTTACTGCTTCCTTCTGGGCCATGTCCCGTACATGGTGGTATTTGATCTCGATATGCTTGGATTTGTCATGACACACTAGGTTCACTGACAACTTTATGCAACTCTGGTTTTCATAAAAGATACAGGTTTCCTTCAACTTGAGATCAAACAATTTTGCGATCAACTTCTGAAGTCACATTGTTTCGCCATACGCTGACCATGTTGCTACATACTATGCCTCTGCAGAACTGAGTGCCATATATGTCTTCTTCTCACTGAGTCATGATATCACAGTTGATCCCATACTAAAGCAACATCCGGATGTACTTTTCCAGTCTCTGACACTGCCTGTCCAATCTAAGTCTACAATCTTATCTCACACTCCGAGATATATCTGGGTCCATAATCAATTGTACCTTTTAGGTATCTCATCACATGTTTTTCCATAATCAGATGAACAAGTCTTTCATCGCAAAACATATATCTGTCCTCATGTTTCTTCGAACCAAATTTTCACATCACATTGAACCAACTTGGTAGACTGCTATGTTGCAACTCAATTAGCACAACCATGTGTTGGCTCTATGTGCTTTCTGTAAAGCACTATCTGTCTTACTGTCTAAGAGTATGTCCTCTACTCTCTCTGCAACTGTTCATTCTGGAACTGAAACTCTGCACTGGCCACTGCTCTTTCTGAAACTAAGAAGGACTGCTCCATTCTCACTGTAGCTTCTAAACTCTGAGAGTAGCTCCTCTACTCTATCACAATAACGGATTCATTTTCTCCCTTTGAATCCCATACTGTACCGGCTTCTTTTAATGGAACATGGTTGTTCTATATATATACTTCTTCTAGTTACAGGAGTAAGTGTCTTGGCATAGTCTTCTCCCTCTTGCTGGGAGAGTCCTCTGGACACAAATCAGGCTTTGTACATCTCTATGAATGGTCCTGGGGAGGTTGCTCCTCCTTACTGGATCGTGAGGGTTGACTCCCTCTGAACTCTAGCTCCTTCTGAGATGGTACTTGGTGGGGTTGCCTGCCTCACTACTTGTGGAGCCATCTGCTCCTCATGATATGGCTAGTCAATGATATATGGCTTTGCATCTTGCAAAGTGTAACGGGACCATGCTGGTCTCTTCCTGATTACTGCAATGGTTCTGGGTAGGCCGTTTTGGCTCTACTAACTTTTCTTGATGATCTGAAGAGTGATCAATCTGCACCATCTGGCACTGGGAGTAACTCGATCTCAAATACAGGGACTGTCATGCCTGCTCCCTTTGAGCGTTGACTTCTTCTGAGTCTACAATAACCTCAGAGTTTATGTAAGATATACTTGGTGATTGATACCAAGTCTTAATATGAAAAGTTGAGTTAGACTTCAAATAAATTCTGCTTCCTGTCAAGGTGGCTTCATTATCCATTGACCAGGTCTTCTCATCGGGAAACTGCAAAACACTGTGAGTTCTATTCTACTATGCTTGTTTTACCATAGACAATGTCACAACATTGTCACCCAACCATAGGCATTTACATATGCCACCCCCGACCACAGAAACTATTTCTTGATTTTTAAATGAGACCTTGTTGGATTCTCGTACTAGGGATAATGATCCAACAAGCTAAGATAAAAAATGCATAAATCTAATGTTAATAAACTTTAAAAATAAAATCAAATATGAAGGGTGCATAAAATCAAATATGAAGGGAGCGTGCATTTTGTCAGACTGCTTGCTTTTGATCTGTATGATATATGGATGAATAATGATACTTCTTCACAACTTGTACGTGACCCTCGTGATACAACAATTCTCCAATTCTTTTACTTCCTGAAGATTTAGTGTGGAAGGAAACGAGATATAGCTATCAATATCACTTGATATGAATCAAGTGCCTTGGAAATGCTAAGTTCTATATCACAAAAGATATAGTTCATCTCAATCATCTTATTTTGTTCTTTTTCGATCAGGTTCATCTTCTCTTGCGAAATGAGCATGATGCCTTTTAAACTTTCGGGTTTTATCTTGGTCTTTTGCTTGGGGACAATTTCTTGCAATATGTCCCATCTTCTGGCAAATGAAGCATTTGAAGCTTGAGAGATCTTTATGAGAATCTCGTCTTTTATGAGGCTTCTAAAATCTTTTGTGAGAGTGAACTTCTTTCTTGTTCTTTCCTTTTTTTGCGTGAACTGTTAGCACTTGATCTTCATTGTTCTCTATCTTTTCTTTTCTTGCCTATAATCTGGCTTCTTCTTGAGTACAATCTTCTCATAACCTGCTAAACTTAGTTAACTTTCTTCTAGAGCAGATTCCTTGGATGAAGGATTCCCAAGAACTTGGAAGACCATTTAATGTGGTCATCGTTATCTCAGCTTCTTCGACTGAGTCTCCAATAGCTTCCAACTATTCTTTAATCTGGGAGACTCTTGTGAAGTAAGATTGAATGGTTTCTGAATTTTGCTTTTCACATTCTTGAGTTGTGTCCTCAAGGTTATTTTTTTATTGATATTCTTGCCTTCAAGTAGACGGTATAAGGCATCCATCATTTGCTTTGGGGTTTTTAATGCTGAAACATGAGGAATCAAATGGTTCTTGATGGAATCGGCAATGATCCTCTTTGCTTTGATCAGATCCTTCTTATATTTGGTTTTGGCCTCATCTTCCTCTGGCTCTTCAATATCTTGTTCAACAAAACTTAGAAGGTGATTCTCTTCTAGAATGAGCATCACTCTGTACTTCCATGCTCGGAAGTCATCGGCTCCTTCAAGCTTTTCGTCAAGCTTGGTACTGGTAGTCATCCTGCCCAGAACAAGTAAACAAATAACTTTTCAAGATGAGGATTTTAGACCTTACCAGAGAGATTATTGAATCAAGGATGAAATCTATCACAAAATCTGTAGCAGCTGCAACTAGACTTAGGGTTTATGAGGAAACCCTATTTTTTCAACTTTCAAATCTCGAAATTCTGATCCAGGGACTAGATGTGCCCTCCAAGGGCGAGCTCCTAGGTGTGGTTACTTTCTCCAACGTCCTCCTTAAACAGTGAAAACGTCCCCTTTAGGGTTTATGCAGAAACCCTAATTTTGCAGCAGCTGCAATACTGAAAACTGGATTTTGAAGAGGGTGTGTTGAGGCTAGCCACTTCTTATAAATTGTGAGTTGGTGTCTTTTAGGCCTGCTCTGATATCATGTTGATATTTTACTTATACAGCTAGCAGTTACGGTTCTTCTTTATTATTACAATCATTTAGCACATTAGTTGCATATATAAGATCGTTGAAAAAGAGGCAATCACATTAACAAAAGAGACACAAATTATCCTAGGAAACCCTCTAGGGGAAGAAAACCCAGCAAACTTCCTAAATATAGATTAGCCAACCAAGAACAATGCTTCTCTCCAAGAGAGAACTAACAAGGCAGAAGATCCTCCTCTACTCCTTCACTAGGAAAGAGTAGCACACCACTTAACCAAGAGATATATCCCAGAAATAGACCAAAAACCTTCCTTGATGTCACACCTAGCTGCAGTAGCTTCTCCTTCAAGACTTACGCACTTTTCTTCTTGTTGCAGAGCTCATGAGTGAGTGAACAAGTGAGGCGCTAGCCTCCCTTATAAATAGTAGTCTAGCCTCCCTAAATTAGGTTTGAGCCAACCTATCAATTTACCCTCATAAATTACATTTAATTGTCAAGGCACAATAGGGCCGACTTTTACAAAGGCACAATAGGGCCATCTTAGTAAATATAATATAATAACATTCTTTAGGGTTTGTCTTGGTAAAATACAATAAGGATATCTTCTGAAGCTACTCAAAATTCTACATATAAAATGTTGAATAAGAGGAGACAAGGAGCAGTTCATATATTGGCCATGCATGTGATTAACCTAGGCTTTGGGCAGTGAAGCACTTATAATTATTTTATGGTGGATTTGGTCACAAAGAAGAGCGCTCCACAAAGATGAGGTATCCATTACTTATTCCAAGGAATGAAGGCAGCTGGCATAACAACCTTTCTATTTGACATGGCCAACATGGTCCCATAGCCACCTCCTTTGCACATCTATTAAGGAGGCCTAACTTGACTCATTCTTCTAGGGCATACCTCTCATGGAGTTAGGACATTTAACCACCTTTGCAGGTGGATTGATGCCATAAATTAGTTGGTTGACTCCTTGTTCCTTGGATCTAGCCTTTTGTACATCTTTTCACACATGATGATGGAACGTCTACTCATGGAGATTTTATTGCATATCTCTTTAACACTTTATTATTGATGGTACGTCCACCTTAGAAAAGATCTAAGATGTTTCAAACTCTAGATCTAGTAGGCCACTTGCTATCTTTGGAGATTTACTTGGTCCACCTTATTGAAGGCCGACACATGTTATTTTGAGATGGTTACTTGCATATTTATGGAGGATCTATTAGTGGAGCGACACGTCTTGGAGAGGGTTGAGGAAGATGTTGGAGTAATGACATGGTCAATCGCATTGGAGAAGTAACATGACATAACCACTCTTATTCTTCCATCATTTGTTCTATTTGCCTCATGGAGTTGGTTATGTGAGAGAATTATTGCATTGTTTTCCTTGGAGAAATTAGTGGATACAGGAAAAGAAATCATCTTCTGATGTAAAAGGAGATGGAGCTACAAGCCTATAAAAGCTCTGTCTCTCTCCATTTGTAGTATGGTTAGATTGATAGGGAAAACCCCTCTAAGCTTAGTTGAAGATCATGTAGGAGGTAGAATTGAAGGGACAAGCAATCATGTGAGGCTCTCTTTCCATTTTTTCTTATTTCTTGGATATTTTGGGTATATGTTGAGTAGCTATTCTATGTTCTTGATGGATAAGCTCTAGAATGCAAACTTTTGAACATGAGAAGAGACTAAGTGTGAGGTTGTAAACCCTCCTTAGCTCTGGATGTAATTGAGGATTTTGAGGAAGATTTCTGCTATAATAAAAGATCTAATGTGGCACATGTTTATGGCTCATTTCATCCTATGAGGTTGTTATTGAAGATGCAACTTGTAACTTCAGCTGTCCATTCATTTGAAGGCTGTCTTTCTTGGTTCTTTTCCTTATAATCTTATGTTATGGTCCTTCCTTCAGTATTCTATGATTGCACATTATCTACTGGCTCATACTCTTAGTGTCAATGGTGCATCTTGCATAAGGACCCTCACCTACTCTCATAACATAAAAGATCTACTTGGATTAGTCATGGTATGCCGTTGATGGCTTGACTA
This sequence comes from Picea sitchensis, assembly GCA_010110895.2. Taxonomy (NCBI): domain Eukaryota; kingdom Viridiplantae; phylum Streptophyta; class Pinopsida; order Pinales; family Pinaceae; genus Picea; species Picea sitchensis. Next base: position 6,620 of record SNQJ01S0174067.1, on the reverse strand, counting down.
TGTCTTCTTCCATATGATGTCAAGCCTTCTTTGTTTGTATTATTTGACTCCATAACCCTTGGACTGACACTGGTCTTAGCAATCTACCATCATCTATTTCTATAAAGTATATCATACATCGTTTTACTAAGGCTACTCTCTTAGATCACCTTGTGCCTCATTATTTAGCTTTGGTAATCCTTCTTAGGGAAGCCCCCCTTGAGCCGGAGCAGAGCCAACCAAACGTGAGAGAGGGAGTTACTGAGGTGACAGTAGGTCGCCCCTCTAAGTTGTCCATACTCTAGTATCAATCTTTTGGACTTTAATCTAAAGGTGCTAGTTCGTGAGGTAACAACCCCCTTCTTGTGAAACACATCTCACTTTTCGGGAGGGGTGCCCACAAGCCCCCCTTATTGCGAAACGCATCCTGCAACTTAGTGAAATGTTTCGGGCTGTGTTTTGCGAAGTTTCACAAAAAGGGGGAAATGGCGAAATGTTTCGCCAGGCACCCCCTTGTCTTGGGGCACAGGGAGTGAGGGGGCACGCCCCCTACCCAGCGGGACACATCCCTGTGTAACACTGCTATTAATGCATGATGTCCATGATCAAAAACCCTATATGTGATAATGAAATATCTTGTTTTAATATGTGATAAGATGATTATTTGATGTTGTTTTAAGTTTATACTTTAACTTAGTCGAAAAAACAAGAATTTCTTTGCAATTTTTGTTGCTCGAAAAAATTTTGTCGAGTTTTTCTTGATTTTATTTTTTGAACCCTTGCTAGGTTATTGTTGAGTCTGAGTTTTGCAAAAATGATGCATAACAAGTTGGTGGAATAAAAGCAACAATGTTTTTAGTCAAATATCATTGTGTGGTCAATGGGGGCCTGGCTGGTTGGTAAAGAGAGGGTGATGGTATTCCCCCTGCCAGAGTTCAATTCCCCCCAGGTGTAAGCCCCTCATGAACTGCCATGGCCACAAAAGTTGGGTGGGTGTGGTGATGGACGAAGTTTCAGGCCTAGTGCCAACAGATTTCCACTCAGTGTTGATTGGACAGTACTAATAGTCAAAAGAAGTATGTGTGTGTCTGCAAATATCAATAACCACTTCTCTTGTTATGTGACAAAACTGCAACAAAAAACAAAATGAGCAACATTTACCTCCTTTTGATGCAGAATTTGTTTTGTTTCTTTTATCTTTTTATTTTTCTCAGTTGGAGAGTCGTTTGGTCCCTTCACTGTAAGATCCTCCAAACAGAAGTTTGAAGATTCTTCACAACTCTCGTTATTCAGGCCTTTCCAGCGCAAAGGCACATGACGGGTATTTAGCATTGCAAGTAGGTACTGAGCAAGGCGATCCTCACCTACAACAGAATCCTTTACAGCTCCTAAACACCAAAAAAATAATGGTTTTATGAGCAATTTCCTTGTCATAAAATTCATGTTTATGAGATAAAGTATTAATCTGATATGAAATAAAACAAAATTTCAGCATCTTGGAGTTTCCTGGGCAAAGGGAAAAGAACACCATGCATTCCTGAGCACAATACTTCCCCTACCCAAAGTCCATTTATGCATCAGTTTAACATGTCACAATTCTCAGTTTTAACAGCTAAAGATAATCCTTCTGTATTAATATGATCATCTAGCTGTCAGACTTTAATAATTCCTAAGGGATCCCCCATTTAGATAACAATCTCACAAGCAGCATAAATCCTGAACAAAGTTCCCTCTTATTAGATTTCCTTAGTAGCATAAAGTGCACTATGGAGGAGTGAACAAGTTATTAAAATAAATTTTACAGTTACCTGTTAAGGCAAGCTTCAGTCCTGTGTCAATATCAGGAATATTAGGAACCAAAACACCGGGTGTGTCCAGTACATAAATGCTAGGCTGGTGTGCAATCTGTGAGGATAAATTCAACCGTTCAGTTTCTTTCCTAGATAAGCAGATGCAAAAAAATTAAATTCATAATATTAAATTCATAATAAGCAAGCCTATTATAAGCTCTAAGAATCTCAGGCTCTATGATTATACTCGGATCACTCAGCTACCGTCATTCTTTGTAAACTATGGCTATCCCATTTTATTCTAGGGTAGCATTCATAAAAAAATAACAAGTAAATCATGTCCATAAACAAGTGTAAGAAATGGTTAGATTTTGTTTTTAGGTCCAATACAAAAAACAAAATTGATAAGGACGAAAAAAAGATATATGATAAAAATTAATGAAACCAGAGATGACACAGGTGAAGAATCAAAGTATGAAGGACAGCAGCAATGATTATTTGTTGGAATACAACTAAAGGAAACTCAATACATCAGGAAAAAGAAATTATCTAGGGTCAGTTTCTGTACAGGATTCGTGTTTTTTCTGTTACATTTTTGTGACTGTAATATTGACCTTTAGACACCTTTTCTACTTGGTACAGACTCTGCTAAGTGGCAGTACCCACCTGCTAAGGCTTTTATTATAGCTTTGTAATTACCTCTTCAGATTAATAAATTTGAACCAAACAGTTAAAACATTATTCACTATTTTTAAGAAAACCTTAAAGCCAGCAATATCTTGGGTAACGCCTGGCAAAGGGCCAACAGTCGCTCGCTTCAGCTTCTCCTGTGCTAGAGAAATGAATGAAATTCAATATAATGAAAATGCAGGAAAACATCACAAACGAGGAAATAAAACAAAATCTAAGTTATAACACCTTACCAAAAACCAATGTCCATAATTAAAATGATACAGAATATTACCATCATGCATTTTAATTGATAACATAGCAATACCTGCAAAACGCATACGAGAAATCTGATACATAGAATTAATGAGAGCAGATTTTCCAACATTTGGAATTCCAACTACAATGACCAGAAGTGTAGGCTGCCTTGAGATTGCGTCCCTTAATTGTGTCTCCACTTGGCTTAACAGCTGCAAACCAATTATAAACATAAAGAAATGGTTTGCTGTACCCAAAAATGAATACAGTCTTAAGCATAAATTACTGCCCGTGCTTAACAAAAAAAACTTTAATCTTGCATCAGGTAATAATAATGCGAGTATCATAGTTGCAAAGCCACATTTAAAGCTAAAATTGGCCCTTGACAGTCGGCTCTTGCCAAAAAAACTCTTAAATACATGCAACAAATCATGAAGTTGCAATTAGCAAAGAATCTCTTATTTTCACACATATCATGATTCAATGCATATTTCATGAAGGAAAGACTAATAAGTTATATTGGGCAATCTCAGTGATTGTGGTAACTAGCTAGATCATATTTGTACCATTAGCCTGAGGAAAACAAAGCAATCATTCCATAGTGGGTACAAAATCTCATTACAAATTGGAGACCTCACATATCACCATTGGAGCTGATTTTGGGGAAGCCATCCACTCTTGAGGGCTTCTACTCATTTTTTGTTGGGACATTTCACCTTGGAGAGCTACACATCCACCTTGTTTGAGATCTAGGAGGTTTTCATTGCCTACTTTGAGGAGTGGGTTGTAGATCTATCCACTTGGAGGCCTTTGGAGGAGGCTAGACGTGGCACCATTGACTCATCTTCTTCCCTCTTTGATGGAGATATCCAACTCTCTTGAGTCTATTTTGATTGGAAGATTGTACATGTGGCTTGACCACCTCATTATTTTATGTATTGTTGATTAGTTACTTGGAGGAAATAATTCTTTACTCCTCCGTAGGCTAGATCTAAGAATCTCACATGAGATATTATTATTCTATTGTAAAGGAAGTTGAGCTAGACTCTATATAAAGAGTAGCCCTTCCTCATTTGTTCTCATGGTTGAATTTTTGGAGCTTCCACTCCTTGGAGCTTAATTGACATATATTTCTTGGAGCATATGGATGTATAAGGGTTCTTTCTTTGTGGACATTGGTGTCAATTCTTGAAGCTTTTCTATTTGGTGCATAAAGGTTAATTGTGAATGCTCACGTCTTCTACAAGCTAACTAGATTGATCCACTGAAGGGATTTCTCTACCATTGGAGGGAAGATGTTTTGAGGTAACTCCTCTCCTTCTTCCTTTGTTGGTTTGATAATTATTTGGTACCTTGCTTTGTCTATCCATTTTGGAACCCTAGCAAGGGTATTGAGTACATTTATCAAGCTATAGTTTATCTTGTTGGTGAAGGTTTCTCCCTTGAGGACCCCTTCTTGTAGGGCCTTGGTCTTCATTGTTGACCTTGATTGGATGGGAGATTATTCTTCCTCTTTAGTTCTAGTCTCTTATTCCTAATCTTTAGATGAAATAGACCAATTCTTAAGAGAGGTTTTCTTCTTGGCCTCATAATCCCTCTTTGATTCACCTTGACTCCATTGCCTTTGTAGATTTGGCACCAATCTCTACTTCCTTCCATCACCTCTTTTATATTCCAAAAATACCAAAATATTGTTTTGCTAAAGCTACTCTCACTTCACCTTGTGCCTCATTGCTTATCTTTAGTAATCCTACTAGGGATACCCCCCTTGAGCCGAAGGAGAGTTGGCCTAAAGTGAAGAGGATAGGTTGCTTAGGTGACAGTGGTGACCATCCTAGTAGTTCCCTCTTAGGTTGTGCCTTGTGGATTAAGGCTTTTATCATCCAAATACGCTCTTGATGCCCCCAGTCGACTCCTACCAAATAAGTAGGACTTGAATAGGATCCCCAAAGAAGACATTATCAGACAGTTATTTCAGGTTACATGATGGGATCCTTCGGGTGGGCTAAGCCCCAAGATGGCCTTCTATGCAAAACACTTTCTAGAGCTAAGGGATGATCTTATTATTCAGCTCCCCTACATGTTTTGGCATTGGAACCATGCTCTTCAAATCCCCCTTGGATAGTTTCGAGTTGGTTATCATCATCTTCAAGTTGAAACCGACCACCACCTTACTCGAGAGGGACAAGATCTACCTAATATTTTTATAATCAGTTAACTCGGACTCGAACTCGACCAAGTTGACTGAGTTGACCCCAATTTGTACCGACTCGGCCCTTTGATCAGTTCAAGGAAGAGTTTGGAACTGAACTGACCAAGTCAATGTATGACTCGGTTAGATCGGTACCAAACCAGGTCAACTTGGTTGAGTCCATACCTACTCGAGCGAGTTGGTCTACTTCCTCACTGTGACGCACAGATAAGGGAAAAGTTCAATTTTTTTTCAAAAATTTTACCTAAATTCTATCACCCTAAACCCTAAAAACAAACTATATAGAGACCACCACCTCGCCCCCCCCCGCTCTATTTGCCTCATACCTCTTCATTGCGCATTTGGAGCAAGATTGAAAAGTTTTGATTTAGAGTGAGCTTGGAGCTTGTTTGGCAATCCTCGTGGGTTGTTTGCGGTGGATTTGGCATCTAAGTTAGGAGGCTACAACCCATCTTCAAGCTTGGAGGAGTTGTTAATTCGATTATTGTGCCCATAGATATGATTTCAAGATATATTAAATCTGCCCCTATTTTTTCTCTCATGAAATTGCAAATCTGAAATTTGTCTTTTGTTTCTTTAGCCTTCTACTAGTTTGCAATATTAAGATAGGGTTTGTATATTTGAATTTGCAGATTTGTTTGCATTTAAATTATACCATGTCCCCAACAGTCAAACACCCTGCATGGATCCATTCTAATCTTGTCGATGAGGAGATGTTTTGCAAATATTGCAAGAAACACATAAAAGAGGGGAGCATTCATGGGTTGAAACAAAACTTGGTTAGTATAAAAGGTCAAGTTGCCCCATGCAAGGCACCATCAAATGAGATTGGGCATATTAGATTGGAATTGCAAAATCAGTTTGAGAAATTTGAAGAAGACAAGGCTATGCAAAAAGACATAAATGTTGAAATAGGAAGGAAGAGGCAACTTGCCATGATGAGGGCTTCCAGATCCCTAGCAAATCCTAGTGTTGATTTTGAAGGCTCTTCCTCTATCCCTTCTATCAATGTTAGGGACCCCTTTTGTTATGTTCCTCCACCTCATGAAAACACAACATGAATGGATGATTATTTCAATACTATTTCTGATGGAGAACCAAGATGGAGTATATGCTCCTTTGACACAGATTCAGAAGAAGCAATTAGTAGATGACAGAATGGAGGGTACGAAATGTCTTCTAGGAGATGTGAGTACATTGAATTATCAGTGAGCTAAATTGGCAATGAACTACGCAACCCCCCCAAATTTGATGGAACCATATCGATGAACATGTTCATCAATGAAATGGAGGAGCATGTACCAAAAGAAAAAAGAGTGCAAGCATTGAATACCGCTGTGAAAGGAACCCCTACACGATAGTGGGCAATGTTGATGTTTTGGTAGCTACGAGAGGTATTAACCTCCACGTGTAACCTTTGACTTAGAATAGAATATTCTGGAAGCAAGCAAACCATTAAACAGATATATGGAAACCTTATAAGACAAGACGGCCTAGCAGAATGATAATATTAGATTATTATCTTCCAGAAATACAAGTCGACTCCACAGAAAAAAGATAAACAGAAAATTTAATTACCAGAAAGACAGGTCGGCCCAACCAGAAAAGTCATTGGACAGATTAATATAAAGACAGGACGTTTGAGCTCATTTGGAGAGCCAGAAAAGTGCGCAAGTCTTGTGGAGAGTTGCAGTTGCAGCTGCAAGGAGGAA
>SNQJ01S0174065.1:0-20274 GCA_010110895.2 Picea sitchensis | reverse complement strand
AATGGTGCTCTGCCTAGCGTTTCTTCATCGTTGAATGAATCCAATGGGCCTTTCCAAAATCTCCCATGGTAGTGGGTCTTACTGATCCATATGCTCTATTCCTCTCCACGAGCCAGTCACACTAGTAGTGTGTCTTCCCACATATCCAAAACCCTTTCTTCGATCTAGTACTCCTTGTACCCAAAGTGGAAGGTGACGGCCCACCAACCTAGAATCCTAATTTGTTATGATGAACAGGACTAAAATTTTGGTGTTGCGGTTGATGTTGTTGTTGATTTTTTGGTCCTCGGTAAGGAGTCTGCTGCTATGGTTCTATTCACTAAGGTGTAGTGAAATTGAATCCTCTCTAGAAGCCAGAATATCCTAGCGTATGTCTAGCTGGTGTCTCATGTTGTTGTACACCAGATCACACCTTTCATGTTGTTCTTGTTGGAGTCCTAATCTCACCCCTGCTAATAAGATATTCTTCTATGAGGGCCTTCTGAACAACATCATGCAAGGTTCATGACATTGTAATCCTAACCTTCGCACGATTGTTGAAATTAAATCCAAACAAGAACCTATTGACCTTAAGTTTCTTGGTATTAATCTGCGAAGCATACCAAAGAAACTCCATAAAATGGGCCTCGTACTCGTGCACTATATGACCTCCCTATCGCAAGATGTTGAACTCGTTGAGATGACATTGAATGAATTCCTCTGATAGGTACCTCTCTCGGAATCGGTCCTCAAACAATTCCCATGAAACGTCTTTGACGACCATGTACAATTGTGGTAGGAGCATCTTCCACCATAGAAGAGTGCTCCCCTTCACTTGAAGACCTCCATGTGGACCTTTATGTTGGAAGTATATTCACAAATAGAAAATCACATCTCTATAATCTCCTGTCATGCCTCAGCGGTTTCACTGACTAGGGCACCAAAGAACTCAAGAAACTAACCTTCTTGAGTTCACAGTGAATACTAACGGTACCATTTGGGTGCGTTGTGGACCCTCAGGGGTACAGGCGTCCTCGCCTTATCTTAGTATAGATGGTGAATCAAGGATTTTTAAAATATATGGAAGGACCTTTTCAGACCCTTATCATCCCTTATAACAATTGAATCTATCCCAAGGACTTATTCTTTCCATTGGGTGTTAGACTCCGAGCATGCGAGCACCTCTCAAATCATCGCATATCCTTTCATAGCAACAGATCGCGAACCTCTATGGCTTCCTCTAATCGAGATCGCCGCATGGACACGTTAAAGTTTTAATTAGTGCTAGGATTCTAGCGATCCACAGTCACAGTGTTGAACCTTCTCTGATACCATATGTGATGACTCCATCCTTATGACTACAAGCAACGCAAGAAAGTGAAATTGTTTTTTTTTTAAGAAGGATGACAACAACAACACAACTTGATGACGAACACAACTTATGCAATCAGGCAATATACAACCAATGACCTAGCACACTAGCACATCATGCAACGAGACGAACATGTGACACAGAAAAGATAAAAATGACTACCTTCCCGACACAGGCAAGACCAGGCTACAAGATAAAGGACAACATCAATTAAAATGAACCACGTCCACATTGGGAAGCATATATTTCGGCCAGGTTATCGTGCACCTCTATCCATTAGGGATATTAATGATCCCCTCATTAGGAATCCAGTCGTCACAAAACAATAGGATTAAAAGTAACCAAGGATCATGATGACACATCTAGACCAAAAACGTAAGAAGATTAACGTGCTAGAATAATGACTTAACTGTCAACCGCATGAAAAAAAACCCAAGCACCCAAATGATGAGTCAACTAGATGCAAGGGAAACTCACGACTATAAAATTCATACAACACATTAAATTCCTGGCGTACAAAGTCTAATGCAAACACACATCAATTAAACGACGCAAATAGGCACCTATGAAATATTTCCCTAAGAATCCATTGTACAATAACATGAATAAAAAAAATCCTCTCTTTCCCTTCTCAAGTCAATTATTAATTAAATAAGATCTTATTAACAAGGTCTCACTCTAATCATCCTTCCCTAACATCTAACTCCTGGTAAGCCTGAGTTAAATCCTCCAACCCTATCATTCTTATCGTTGTCTATAATATTCATTGTCCAATCTATCATTGTCCAATCTACTTCGTTGTCCATTAACTATATATATATCATATACTTTCATCGTACCTATATTAATTTCGATGTCCTTTCAATGTATGTCCCTCGTGAAAGGGATGTAAACTTCCACCCATCGGGTTTCCATAAGATTGAAAATGGTTTCTCCCTGCTGACAACCCTTACAAAGGGAAATTCCCTTGCATGATAATCCAACGACTCTGGAAAGGGTTTCCCCCTTAGAAGTCGAAGGCATGCTAGAGGATTGAAATCCTGCACTGATTGCACCACTCAAAACAGTTTCACGAAATTGGAAATGATTGCAGGACATTGGAGCTAAAGATGCAAGTATTTGATGAATAATCTATGGAAATCTGAATAATGGATTTATTTCATAGAATTTTGATAGAATTTTAGAATTTTTTTTTTTTTTATAGAATTTTTTAAATTGTCCTTTTTTTATTTAAATTTTTTTATAGAATTTTTCTTTTATATAGAATTTTTGAAATTGTTTTTCTTTTTATTTAAAAAATATATTTAATTCAATTTCTTAACTATGTAATGATAATATAATATAATTGTTTTGTAATACCTACATGCATCTTTTCTAAGGGAAAGCATAAAATTACAAACAAAATATGGGTCAATGTATTTGACCTTTTTTGTCTTTTTAATTTATAGATAAGAATTCTAAACATATTTTAGAAGATGCATTTCTATAGAATTTAGTTTACTTTAAAGTTCTAATTATTAAAAATTCATAATTATTTAAAGAATAGAATAAAGTTGATCTAAAATATGGAATTAATGTTTTTTAATGTTTAATTGTTTTAGTATGACATTAAGATTGCATATAATATTGATAGAATTAAAAGAACAAAATCTTCTATGGATTCACAACAAGCAATATTGGATTTTGAAATGGTTAATCACCATTATTTAGATAATGGGGACCATGATTTAGATTATGGTTGGGAAATCATAGACACAAGAGAACATGGTGATCATAGAAAAAGGTTAGGAAATTATAGACAACCTAGTATACGATGATTATAGACAATGAGTCGGAAGTGAGAGACAAATTAGAGCTAAGAAATCGGAAATAATTGCAAGAAATTGGAGCTAAAAAATGCAAGTATTCCTAAATAAGTCAGCGTGTCAGTTATGTCAAACAATTCTCACAAATCTAACTGAGTGAACAACAGAAATAAAACCAAGTGACATACTCATTTGTAATTGCAAATAATGTAGAGTAAACAAATTAATACATTATATTATTATTAAAGGGTTGCCTCTCTCATTAACTGATGGTAATTTTTAGATCAATTCTCCATTCTTTGAGTCCTTGAGCATCTCTTAGTTGGCATTAGCCAATGAGTTCATCGAGTGAAGATTCCAATTCATCCATGTCTACTCCATTTCAAAAATAATCTCGTTGTTTACATGATTTACTTTGACTATAACAACGTCGGAATCTGACGACTATGCAAATTGACACCTGATTCCAACTCACATATAAACCATGAGGTTTTGGACCCCTTTGAGATATTGGCTCGAATTGGACCAATAGCATATCGACTTACTTCTAGCTAATCTAAGAATTATAATGTATTTCATGTTTCTTTGTTGAAAAGTGTATTCATGACCCTACTCATATGATTCCAGTTGGAACTTGATTGCAAGTGGAACACGAAAGGTGAGTTCTAGGTGGAACTTATTGCATTTTGGATGAAGATAACATAGGTGATAAGTTCATGTAAAGGTCTTGATGGGGCACTTTTAATGGTCTTGAGAGACCCTTAGAATTGGAGGGAGATTCTTGTTCTTATCAATCCCAAAATAAAATATTTTTTATTTTTGAAATAGAGGCTGGAAATTTATTTCGGTTTTGGTAAATTAGTCACAGGTACATTTATGGAAATTCAAATTCGTTAGTAGTGTATGTTAATTATTGTGGCCAGTTGAAGATCTATTGGACTCAACTAACTATTTGAATATAACACTTATTATTACAATAGAATATTTATATTAATTGCGGGAGGGACAAATGGAAGAACCATGTTAAAATCAATGACCATGATTCCATGAGTGGGGGAACATGTTGGAATTACCTCATGGTTGATTTTTACAAGTGGCAAATAAGAGATTTTTAGCATTGGCAGCCACTGAAAATCAAGGATTAAGAAATATGCAAAAATCCCCAAAGAAGGGAAAAAACCTAGAACTTATTTGATAAATAGCATGTATCTGAGGAAGTAGGGGCGTTGCAGTATCTTGAGGAAATATTTTTGAGCTCTCTCTTGTTGTTATGAACAAGAAAGCTTTGTTAGTAATTTCCTTCTTGATATAGGGACTATTGTGAGTGAGTGTGAGGCAAGGGAGATAGTGTTGGAATTGAAGGACATTGTTGGGAGGAGTTTCCAAGTTCACCCTCATGTATTCATGAATTGACTAGGGGTGAATTGGGCAATGATTTAGGCACTCTATTCAGGTTGGGAGGAGCATTGGTTGTTCCCTTTGTCTTCCAGCAGATTGGATTCAGGATATGTTAATTTTCCCCACTCTATTATGAATGGCTATCTCTTTTGATGTTATGTATCTATTGAATCTGAACTTGAATAAGTTACATTCTTTGTCTCTATGACCCTTTTGCATCTAGTGTGCATATGATTAAATCCCAGTCTATTAGCGAATTCTTAGAACTTTCTATTTAGATAATGTTTTGTAATTTCTTATCTAACAATATGCTCTAACAATATGCAAAAAATATATTAGATGTGTATGGAATGACAAAATTTGGGAGTTAAATTTTGAAACCCTTTTTTGTTTTGTTTATTGTACTAAAATAATCTTGAGAATCGATGCCTCTCAAAGGTTTTTTCTTTTCTTGACACTTTTAGTCGGCTATCCTTTCCTTAGTCAAGGTCTATGAAAAAATTTAGAGATTTTCCCTTACAGAAAACATTTATTCTTTTGTATCCTTACGATAGATAGCTAACATTCTTTAGAGATCTTTATGCTCTGGGAATTTAGGAATTGTTGGGTGTTATTGTTCAACATTTGAAACCTTGAAAAACCAAATCCTGAAATCCCAAAGAATTGAATTCCAAATTTTCAACATTTTCATAATTTGGAAATTGTTGTGTTATGTTGTTTGACATTTGAAACCGCAAAACATGGAATCCCGAAATCCCAAGTGTTAATTCCACACCCTTTTCACTTTTCGGAATTTGAGAATTGTTGTGTTATGTTGTTTGACATTTGAAACCACGAAAAACAAATCCCGAAATCCCAAGTGTTAATTCCACACCCTTTCACTTTGGAATTGAGGAATTGTTGTGTTATGTTGTTTGACATTTGAAACCGCAAAACTAGAATCTCGAGAAATCCTGAAGTGTTGATTCCCTTTCACTTTTCAGAATTGAGGTTGTTTGTGTTATGTTGTTTGTGAACAGAGCCTTGAAACCAGAACCCAATCCAGAAGCGTTAATTCCAAGTTTCTTTCCTTTTGTAATTTAGGAAATTGTTTGTGGTTGATGTCTTGGATTTCAAAATTGGAGGATTTGTAATCCCGAAATCCTCAAATGTTAGTTCCACATACTTTTCTTTTAGTAATTCGGGAATTGTCTTTCATTGATGTTTCGACTTTTGAAGTCACGGGATTCAGTTAGAAATCAGAAATGTCGATTCCACATTCTTTTCTTTTCGCTATTTCAAGATTGGTTTGTGTTTGATGTTTTGGTTTTGAGATGCATTAGGTTTCTAACCACGAAATCCAGAAGTCTTGAGCATTTTCATTTTAATGGAGATACATTTGATGTTGATGTTGGACCACGAGAACTCCTTAAATTTTGAACATGAAATCCCAAAATCTGGGACCCACCTTTCCCTCTTTAAAACCTCTTGCGGTTTGTATACTGATGTTTGGCTTTAGTACTTAGAAAATGATTCCAAGGGAAACCTCGAAAAGGCTTCGTATCTTTTCACAATTACGAGGAAATATTTATTGTGTTGATATGCAGAGCTCACTCATGAAACCAGAATCACAGAGAAACCCCTAAATGTTGGCCCACATTCATTCCGTATTTCAGATTTCGACAAAACAACAGTTACTTTATTCGACAATTAGAGCACCCAGCAGTCACCAAAACCCGATTAACCTTTTTTTTCTTCACAAAGCTGTAGGAAATTAGAATAAACTTATTGTTATGAGAACAACTCTAATAATGTAATGAATGGAGCATTTAAAGAAACGTTGGAGAATCTTCCTTCCGATTAGAGGTATGGAAGTAAAAAAACGTATTACAAGTCATTTGTATTGCAAACATATGGTAATATTTTTTATGTAGGGTTTTGGTCACAAAAACCCCAAGGTTTCTTTTATTATTAAGACTGTTGTAGTGTTATAGGCACTAGTAGATAAGAGAGTAATTATAAAGTTCAAGATCTTAATTAAACATCGAAGTGATGAGTAAATACTCATAATATCATCGATTAGAAAACTTAAAATGAATGGTAAGGATAGTCGACGACAATAAGGACACTAACTCAAGCCTTCTAACATAAATCTTACTTGCTTGAGATCTCGAAACTTTTCATGGATAAATGTACAAATGTTTTTTATGGTGATTTTTTGGAATTTTGTTACAAAGTTGTAAATCTTTGAGGAAGATATGTATTTTATGGTGAGATTGCTCAGTTGTTACATGCAATATGATCCTTATCCCTGGTAAGTTTTCTCATTAAGCATTGCTTTCTGGTTGTTAAATGAGATAACACATTTCCCAGATTATTCTTTTGCGTAACTTCTCTCTGTTGTTTCTGAAGTTATCCTAAATCCCGTGGGGAAATTTCCTTTGAATTATCTCTGTTTCATCTCGGTTTTAGGGGAGAATGTTGTTTGTTTTCTTCATTTACACTTTTAGGAAAGGGTTTTGTAACCTCTAGGTTTATTTCCCTATGCCGAATATTTTGATTTATGTCCGGACTTAAGACCTCTCCAGATATTTGAATAGTTCCATTATGATATACTTTTTATTTGCAAGGCCTCCAATACTACTTACAATAGTCACTACCCTAGTCATGCTCTGTTCGATTAGGTTAAATAGTTAGAAAATCATTGTAATATTAAAAAATACTTATAACTACTATAAGTGATTGGGTTATGGGCCCGGTTATGTGTGGTTTTCTAGTTTGGTATGAATAGTTTATTCCATGATGGTGTACAGGCTGACTTAAAAATTTAGAAGGAAACTAATGTTGTCTATTTATGTTTCTCATTGGAATCGTTACTTGTTGTACAAGGGACTTCATCCTTGTAAAATCTCTATGTTTTGATTTTATATATCCACACTAATGATGGGCTTTGTTTGATCATGAGGGTACCATCAAAGAAAATAATTCATCTATTAACCTCTAGGCCGAGGTGTAGATCAGGTTAAAATGTAATGAGGAAAAGATATATAGAAACTTCATGATGGCCTCCTAAACAAAAGGATTAAAGTGGTATCCTGAAAACTTCCTTGCAGCAAGTAATCCCATTACGATTTGTATTTATCACTTTTATCTATGATTATTAATATTCTAAATGTTACTTCTTTGAGGGCTTTTTACTTACTCACGGAGCTTGGATAATCGGTTCCTTAGTACAAAAGGTATTTGAGTTCCCTTTGTAGGCCTTCCTAGAGTTTCAACGGTCTGAGAATATATATTTCTAGATTTCTAGATGTTAGATATAGTTTTGTTCCTGACACCAATATTTAGGATGGGGGTCCTCTAGTTGTATTACATTAAACTTCACGGTTTGACTATTGTGTAAAGAAATATTGTTATGCAGGGACTTTATTTTTAATTGAATAGTGTGGGTGAGATATTGCATCTCAATCATTCTCTATTAGTCTCATACCCAAACATGAAATTTATTTATTACGATCACCATGGTTTGGAATGTATCATAAGACTTTTAAGGATTTATTTCATGAAATCCATGGGCATAAAACTATTGGATACGAAAACAATGGGAGACACATTCCATGGGCCCCAAAACCACTTGTTTACATAAAATATATTAGATGGTTTTATCAATCACTTCTTTACCCACATTGGATATTCTCCTTTATTGAGTCAAATTTACGCTAACATATAGAATAATTAAATTAGGACTAGGATAATGGTGAAATTCCATAGTTAGAAATTTCTAGGAAGGGTATCATTATCTAATCCATGATTTAGGGTCATGATATTGTATCTTTCACTTGAAATCATCCACCTCACATGCACATGACCCATGAAGATAGCCTCTCTAGATGAGACATTCACTTTTTATCTTTAGGCTTGTTGGGTGTGGGAGAACCCCAATCTTGCAAGGGCATGTAAATTTTATTAAACAAAACACAAAAATGTGATCTACCTCATCATCCCTTAAGCATGCATGTATATATATGGGATAAATGAGTAATGACTTATCATATAAAAACACATATGGCACAAACAAGGAGTCGAAATTACATCACATTATCGCCTATCAAAAAGTACCATTACTAGTCCTAGGGGGCACAAGTGAGAGTTACAAAACAAATATTCAATGGAAAATTGACATAAACTATGTTAAATAGAACCTATATGGATGTGCACACAAATAAAACTTATAAAATATCATCAGTAGTAGTATATGTTAAAAAGAGGTCCTACTATTACATCTAACCACTTATAAATTATCTAAGAGACAATTTGAATAGATTTATATTTACTCAATACACCTCATAACATTGATCTTTTATGACTCTCCATAACTTCATGAAAAAATTCAATGTTATGCCTCCCTATACCTAATAGCATGGTTTAAAGAAAAATAAAAATTAAGCGACATATACTCAACATCAATAAAATTTTAGATTTGAAAGTAACCCAATAAAGAATTACACCAAAACATATTTACAAGAAAAATCATATTAACATTCAAAACATTACCCACTTACCCACAATTTGAAAACTTATTACTGTTGACTCCTGGCCTCCTTCAACAGCATGAGTTTTGGCATAAGGAAAACTAGGCAAACGATCACAATTCAAGATGAAATTTTTAGATGTGAAATTAGCATAATAATAAATTAAATAGAGACATAGCATTAAGCAAAACCATATTAACATTAAAAAAGAAAAGATAAACTAACCCACAATTTGAAAAACACAATTAATAAATTGAGCTGAAGCATTTTTAATAAAAAACCCTATCAAATAATAAAGACAAACTTATGTTGACTAATAAAACCACATTTCATTTCCAATCTTTTCCCCACTTGCCACAATTTGAAAAGCATCTCCTAAAAATATTGTGCATGTAATGAACTACCATTGAGTACCTACATAATTATCTGTGATTACCTAATTATCTGTGGGCGAGTTCGAGTTATGAATGTTGTAAACATGAATTATAATATATTAGCTTTAATACGGTTACTTTAATATTGTCGGCCAATATCGATTCTGTTTTGTAAAAATAAATAAGGTTGCTTTAATATTGTCGGCCAATATCGATTCTGTTTGGTATAAATAAGGCATGTCATTTAATATTAACTTCGAAATTTTGTCCGAATGTTTTAGATTTTATTTGCTTCTGTCTCCGATTAGGTTTTGTCTCTTATTTCTGATTGCGAGTTAGGTTATTTTGTTGGGTTAAATTCTCATTTTGTACCTACTCTTTGTCCCAATCCGTCCGAGACAATGCAGTTCAATCCTGCTGAAAATGCCGGACTTAGTTCGTTTAAATTTTATCCCGACTAGTTTGCACTCCCATTTTCCACAACTCAGTCTCCAGCCATGGGCGAGCCTCAACTAAATATGTCCAACGTTCCTGTACAAAATAACTACAACAATCTCAAACCAATCACAAACCCATACTCCCTCCATCGCTAATAGTCCTAAGAAAGGCATTTCCGATAACGACATTTCGGAAACATTGAAGGCATCTGTTGGCCACAGTTCAGACACCACAGAAATTTCATCTATACCTAAGAACGGGACGTTGGCTCACTCTAACGAGATGAAATGTACAACTAGATCGGCCGAAATTCCGGTAAAGTTTTTTATAATAATTATTTTGATATTAATGTAAGGTAAGAAAAGTTCATAATTTATTTCTAACGTGTGTAATTTACTGTGCATGCAGGTTATGAATTCTTGTGCAAGGAAGTCGAGAAAGAAATCCGGAAAGAGGGTTGTGAACGGTGAAAAATTAAAACCTGAAGAATCTATGTATTCATATATTCCTGCCCAGAATAAATATAGCAATTTTCAAACCCATATTCCCTCCATCTCTCATCATCCACAATTTCTAACCCACACTCCTTCCATTCCTTCCATGGCCAATCCTCCCAGGAAATCAGTTTTCAGTAACGACATTTCGCAAACATTGAAGGCATCGGTTCCCCGTGGTTCAGACACCTCAGAAATGTTGTCTCACTCTAACGATATGGAATGTACAACTAGAACTGCCCAAATTCGGGTGAAACTTTTATAAAAATCTTGTTGATATTTATTTAAGCTAAGAAAAATTCATAATTTATTTCTTATACATGTAATTTACTGAATGCAGGTGATGAAGTCATCTGCAAGGAAAAAATTTAGGAAAGAAGGTTGTGAATGGTGAAAAACATAAACCTAAAGAATACTGAATGCAGCTTATGAAGTCATCTGCAAGGAAGCCAATAAAGAAATTAGGAAAGATGGTTGTGAATAGGGAATAACATAAGCTTAAAGAATCTTCTATGGATTCACGTGAAATAATATTGGATTTTGAAATCGTTAATCACCATTGATTAGATAGTGGCGAGCATGATTTACATTATGGTTGGGAAATTATAGACACATGAGAGTATGATCATAGATAGATAATGAGTGGGAAATCAGACACAAATTAGAGAATGGTGATGATAAGTACCTGAAGTTAAAGATGCAAGTATTTGATGAATAATGTATGGAAATCTGTATAATGGATTTATTTCATAAAATTTTGATAGAATCTATGAAATTGTTATTTTTTAAGATTTTTTGATAGAATATTTGAAATTTTTTTATTTAAAAATTATATTTAATTCAATTTCTGATTTATTAAGAACTCTGTAATGATAATATAATATAATTGTTTTGTAATACCTACATGCATCTTTTGCTAGGGGAAAGCATAAAATTACTAACATAAATATGGGTCAATAATGATGATGATGATGATTCATGTTTATTTGTTTTCAACAATTTTTTATTAAGATTGTATATAATATTATTAAATTAAAAAAAAATGTATTTAACCTTTTTTATCTTTTTAATTTATGGATACTAATTCTAAGCATATTTTTAGAAGATGCATTTCTATAGAATTTAGTTTACTTTAAAATTCATAATTATTTTTAAAATGCATTTCTATAGGAATTAGTTTACTTTAAAATTCATAATTATTAAAAATCCATAATTATTTAAAGAATAGAATAAGGTTGATCTTTAAAATATATGAATTATAATTTTTTAAATGTTTATTTGTTTCATATGGATTTCAAAATGATATTGGATTTTGAAATCGTTAATCACCATTATTCAGATAATGGGGAGCATGATTTAGATTATGGTTGGGAAATCATAGAAAAAAGAGAGCATGGTGATCATAGATAATGGTTAGGAAATTATAGACAAACTAGTATATGATGATGATAGATAATGAGTGGGAAATGAGAGACAAATTAGAGTATGGTGATGATAAGTACTTGAAAATAGATAAAAAATTAAAATGAAAATAGTTCCAGGAAAATGGAAATGATTGCATGAAATTGGATCTAAAGATGCAAGTATTCCTATGTCAAATAACTCTCACAAATCTAAGTGAGTGGAGCACTCTAGAAATAAACAAGTGACATATATTGCAATTGCAAATAATGTAGAGTAAACAAGTCACCATGTATATTATTAAACGATGCCTCTCTCATTGGCAATAGTTGATGGTATTTTTTAGATCAATTCTCCATTCTTTGAGTTCTTCAGCATCTCAGTGATTGATACTTGCTTTGTACCCTCCTTGGAGATCTTATACCACCCTTCTCATGGACCCTTCTCTGTTGGCATTAGCCAATGAGTTCAACATGTTATTTGTGAATCAAAATCATACTTTTGGAGAGGGAACCATATAGAGGGGATTCCAATTCATCCATGTCTACTCGAGTTCAAAAATGATCTCATTATTTACATGATTTACTTCGACTGTAACAACGTCAAAGTCCAACGACTATGCAAATCGACACCTCATTCCAACTATCAAAATTCATCGGGAAAATGAATGGAGAGACTACTGATTCTTCGATCCAAAGTCTCTCCACCTACTTCAAGAATTCTCTCGAGATGAAAGAAGATACTAAATAGAATATCACAAGTGTGCAACTATAAGGAATCACTCCTAAATGCATTAGTTATTCAAACAGTTTCTTTCCAAGGCCACAAACATGTCTTCTACAAATTCCACATACAACTGCATATGAGTTATCCCAAAGAGGTATTACTCATAAAATTCAATTATGGTTTTATTAATGCATCTCCGTCATGAAGTTGATCTATTTGAGATCTCCTACTTCGACAAGGCCTTCTTATGGGCCTTGGTCATGGAATGTAAGGTGGTCCCTAGAATCTACTCTCCGCAAATTTGATGCCCATCTTCTAATACTATCACTTCACATGCACTTTTCACAAGAACAACTCACACACCTCACTAGATTGTCATGCCCTTAAAAATTTAGGGACTAATAAAATATTGGTTGTAGAGGTCACTCCCAATGAAATCACCGAACAACCATAAACCATATCTCTTGAAAACCCCATAGAAGTCAACCCCCCCCTCACATCGCGGCTACTCTCGAATTGGGCTACACTAAAGTTCCACTCTTTACTCATAATTATAAAATTCAACATGAACTCACCACACTTATTTTGGACAATGCAAGCTAGAAGAATCTTGTCTCCCAAGAATTAGTCCATGATTTGTAACTTCCCACAACACACCACTCGAATCACTGTCGCCTAGTGTTGTACAAAAAGTGAGGACCATGTATCAATATCGCCTAGTGTTGTACCATCACATTTACTATTGGACAAAATTCTATTCAATATTTAGGATTCATTATGGACCAAACAAGGGTGCATCCACTACTACATATGACCAAATTTACCCGCGAGTTTTTTCATTTCCTATTGCCACACATATCTGTTGCACTTTACACGAAGACAAACAATATTTTTCGTGGAACTTTTTTACGTCGCTATATCCACACACTAATATTATAGGTTGACACAACGATGAAATTAGGTCGCTAATTTCCAAGGGAAAGAAGAGATGCATATACCTTCTTGCAATGAACATGCGTCTCTATAGAGATGAAAAATAATGGTAATAGCGATGAAGTCATGTGGCAGAGTAGAAAACCCACCAATATCTTGATTAAAATTCCATGTTTAAGCCGAACCTTACTTCTCTATAGCGGCGACTTTGGTGGGTTTTAAAAAAAATATAAATTGATAGTTTTTCTAGTCTCAGAAAACGATGATATGCTACAAAAGACTTACAATGATATGCTATAGAAGTCCATATATTCATGATAAACAAAATTCTTAGCACTGTACCTAATGAGAATATGATTTATTGTTGATTAATGCACAAATTTGATGTCTAGCACCGATCCCTTATCTACCGAGGAATGAGCCAGGGAGAGTGATAGTGGTTGATATAGAGGCACCACAATATTACATTTGTATTGATAATAGAAGTTATTCTCTACTAAACCCAGTCCAACCACATGAAGGTGGAAGATCATGGCCCTTCCCCCCTCCATACAGCTCTCAATTCCCCATACCCAACAAATAATTTTGTTTATATAGAAACATATGAACATTCATGCACAACTATGCTAGTCATCAAAACAATGTGAACATATAAACATTGAATCATATTTTGGTAATTCATATAAACAATGTTTTAGACTAGCAACATCGACAAACATCCAAATACAAGTCATGAATTTATACTTCTAGTTTTTTCTTTGGATTTATATTTTTTAAATTCATAAAATTGACAATTGGGTATCATAATAATGCAAGGACATTGTATTTCGTGTTCACTATCCTTCTATTGTTTGTGTTACCATGCACTCATGTACCATACTTATAGTGCATTCGTAGAAGTGGGCTGATTGTGTAGGGGTGTGAGGCGCAACAATGAAAATGATCGGTCGATATGAAGTGAAATATAATTGAAATAACTATTTAATTATTTTAATTAACATTACAATATTTCTCTTTACATGTTTGTGTAAATGTGGCAGTTGGTGTTGTTTCTTGTCCCATAGTTCCTCTCGTAGTTCATCCTTCTGAGTTACATGCTCTTCCATTTAAATAATATAATATACAAGTATAAGTCAGAAAATAAATATATACAATCACAATTAGTATTTCCTAATTATAAAGCATAGATACCAGAGTGGGTACGCTGCTCATAACTATCATTGGACATGTTCTCCCTAGTATGAAGTGGTGTTTGCTGAATACCACTAGATTCATTGCTTTGGTAGCATTGTTTCTTGAAAAAAACATAAATACCCAGTTAAGGGTGATATAATAAAATATGAATATGCTTCACAAACATGTTCTTGTGATTACCTTAATGCGTTTTTATTTGCATTTGTGTGGATGGGGAAGTTGGAGTCTTCCCCAAACTTCTCTGATATTGATCATGATTTAAGCGGAGTGTTTGTAACAAAAGAAGCTTTAGGTCCTCCTCGATGATAGCATTTTGTAACATATTTAACTACAATGCATAAGACCATTAAAATTACCAATAACAAAACATATTTTTATTCGCTACTCTTAAATAAATATTCACGAGGACAATCATTTTAATTCTTAGAATCAGGATTTTAGTTTCCATAGCCACCTTGGCCTATTTTATGTTGCCCATGCTTTTCCATTCTATCCTTGGTTGCTTTGGAAGTGTTAGGTAGCCTATGAAATTTTTGAAAGAAAATAGATATTGGAATTGTTACTTAAAACAAGAAAGAAAAACATAAATGAGCATATTTCACTAAGAATATGTCGATGTAGGTTTTTATTGGCCTTCTCCAACTGAAAATTGTGCTCATCACCAAACCCATTTCTAATCGTTGAGACTTTACCGGTACCTCCCATCCAACACTATGGGTGCTCTTCTTCCCATTTATCCCGTACAAGAGGGGCCAGCACAACACAACTTCTGAGAAAATACAGAACTCCCCATATCATCTACTTACGGTCAAGCTACCACTCCCCTTTCCTAAGTAGGAATTAACTCCCATGAGATAAAATCAATCAAAATTAGTCATGGCTGGTGTAACCTTACGCTTACCCGTTGTGATCATATTCCTCCTCCACCATTCCTTTATAGAGTTTTATTTGTGAGTCATAGCCAAAACCCTAATTAGATTATTTTTAATGAATTTATTTACGATAAACTGCGTACTTGTCACTTGATCCCTTAGTTGCACGAGAAATTAATTAATTAATTAATTTCGTAGTAATTTCTCTCACCCACCTAAACACTTTCCTAGAAATGTTCATCGATGTCTTTATTCCCTTACATTCATTTTAATGACTCACACCTTTGTTAAAGCCTTGTTGAGTTATTAATTAAAAATTATCTAGGCTAGATTCCCTTCTATGTTGCAAAGTCCTTTTGTACTAATTTTTCCCCTTTTGGTCCTAGTTCTAAATTAACACGTTTGTACTTAACCAATCTTTAATATTTTAAAATAATTTAACCCTTCAAAAATTTTCTTTTTAATTAAATTTTTTACCCCATTTTCTTCATCCCCTTTATTACTTGCTTAATTAAATTTTAACTCCCAATACCTAGTTATACATAGGATTAAATTCTTTAGGCTCGGCTTATAAAATGTTGTTGAAATTTTATTATTATTAATTTGTACTCATGCAACGTTCATTTTAAAGTTAACCAAGTCCTAAGGAGACCTAGTTTTCTAGGTACTAGGTTCATTAACTCGCTATTGTAAGAATAACGGCGATTGCCCTTGAGACACTTCATGCTCCAAGTGTGCCACTCATGTGCATTTTTGTTTCATTTACGGCGTTCCCTTTGAATATTATCATAATCATTGAAGGGTATCATAATCATCCTTTAACATTGTATTTACTATTCTCTATCCTTCTATTGTTTGTATTTTCATGAGATCATGTACCATACTTGGTGAAGTCACTAAGAGGATTATTAGGAAGTTGTCTTGGGGGGCATGAAGCTGCATCAGCGAAAGGAAATGATCATGTCGATATGTTGGGGAAATGTGGTGAAATAATTATTTCATTATTTTGATTAACATTACAATATTTCTCTTTACCTATATGTCTAGATGTGACAACTGGTGTGTTCATTTCTTGCATTGTTTGTTCCTCTTGTATTTCACCCTCATGATCTACATGATCTTCCATTTAAAGAGGATAGCTTAATATAGAGGTATAAGTCGAGTAAAATATCTACAATCGAAATAATTCATTGGGGTATCATAATCATCCTTTAACACTGTATTTACTATGCTCTATCCTTCTATTGTTTGTATTTTCATGCGCTCATGTACCATACTTCTGGTAAGTCACTAAGAAGGGTGTGGAGGAAGTTGTGCAGGGGCATGAACTGCATCAACGAAAATGATCATATCGATATGTTGAAATGTAATTGAAATAATTATTTCATTATTGTGATTAACATTACAATATTTCTCTTTACATGTCTGTGATAGTTGGTGCATTAATTTCTTGTCCACTTGGTTCCTCTTGCAGTTCACCCTTCGAAGCTACATGATCTTCCATTTAAAGAAGATAACATATAAGTATAAGTCAGGAAATAAATATCTAGAGTCATAGTAAATATTTCTAATTCCAAAGCATACATACTAGAATGGGTATTGTTCTCCCCATTATCATTGGACATGTGCTCCCTAGTATGAAGTGGTGTATGTTGAATACCGCTAGATTCACTGCTCCATTTGCATTGTTGCTTGAAAAAAAACATAAATAATTAGTTAATGGTGATATAATAAAATATGAATAAACTTTAAAAGTATGCTACTCCGGTTTCCTTATTCATTTTATTTACATGCATTTGTGTCGCTCAGGAAGTTGGAGTCTGCCCCAAGTTTCAACAATATTCAATCAGGCTTTTAAAAATGTGCTTGTAACCAAGATTTAGGTCCTCATTGGTGGAAGCAGTTTGGAACGTATTTAACTGCAGTGCATAACACCATTAAAATTACCAATAACAAAAACAAATATTTGTTCGCAACTCTTAAATAAATTTTCACCACAGTTAATCATTTAATTCTTACGATTAAAGATTTTAGTTTTCAATAGCCTCCCTGGCCTAGTTTATGATGCCCGTTCTTTTCCATTCTATCCTTGGTTTCTTTGGATGTGTCAGGTAGCCTATATATGGAATTTTTGAAAAAAAATAGATATTGGAATTATTACTTAAAACATGAAACAAAAACATAAATGAGCATATTTCACTAACAATATCCCGAGGTAGGTTTTTGTTAGCCTTCTCCAATTGGAAATTTTGCTCATCCTCACTTGAGCTTGTTAAATTATGGGTACTCTTCTTCCCCTTAGCCCCTCGAGCTGCAAGGGGGCCACGCACACCACAACTTGAGAAAATCTATCTCCCATCTCATTTCACATAGTCAAGCTACCACTCCCTTTCAAACTGAGAATACCAACTCCCAGAAGATAAAATCAGTCAAGAATAATTCCGGCAGTGTAACCTTATGCTTACCCATCGTGATAAAACTCCTCCTCGGCCATTCATTTTATAGAGTTTTATTTGTTATTCATTGCCAAAACCCTCATTATATTATTTTTATTAAATTTATTTAGGATAAACCTACCACATACATATGTCACCCAATCCCTTAGTTGGACAACAAAGTATTTAATTAATTAATTTAAATGGCCAATTTCCCTCACCGACCTAAAAAATTTCCTAGAAATGTTCCTCGATGTCTCTTTATTCCCTTACATTCCTTTTATTGACTGAAACCTTTGTTAAAGCCTTGTTGAGTTAGAAATTAGAAATTTATCTAGGCTAGATTCCCTTCTATGTTCCAGATTCCTTTTGTATTAAATTTCCCCCCTTTTGGTCCTACTTATAAATTAGCAGTTTTGTACTTAGTCAATCTTTAATCTTTTAAAATAATTTAACCCTTCAAAAATTTCTCGTTTTAATTAAAATCTTCACCCCCCATTTTCTTCATCCCCACTTTTATTACTTGTTTAATTAAATTTTTGTTCCAAATACTTATTTATACATAGGATTAAATTATTTAGTTGTTGTGCATGACCCCTTTACTCCAAAAGTGAATCAGATTAGTAAGTTATCGTCACCCTCCATCCATCAACAAACATGTCAGTGATCCATAAACAACATCATAATATCCAATCATATGGCACATCAATACAGTCCACTCCCTAACTCGTTCTAAATTCCAAGGAGGTCCATCAATCCGATCGACATCCTCCATCGGTCATGAGATAACACCTTTCTATACATAATAACATAACATGAGATAATAATCCAGAGTCTTGTCAAGTTCAAGCCTTGTCTTAAAGGCAATATTAGGGACGTCATCCTCCTTGATCCATAACTCGTGATACCCTGATCGCAAGTCAATCCTTGATAACACCATTTCACCCTTCATCTGATCAAATAGATCATCAATCTTTGGCAATGGATATTGATTCTTCATTGTTACCTTATTCAATTGACGGTATTTAATGCAGAGTCTCCACAAACCCTCCTTATTTCATAGGAAAATAATAGGTGCACCACACGGTGACACACTTGGACATACAAGTCCCAAGTCTAGCAACTCCTTCAGTTGCATTCTCCAGTCTTGTAACTCATGGGTTGACATCTGATAAATCATTCTCACTATCAGTTCAGTCCCCGATTTTATTTCTATGGTAAATTCCAATTCCCTCTCTAGACACATCCCATGTAACTATTATGGGAACATGTCCACAAACTCTCTCAGCACCGAAAGGTGTTCTAGACCTTCCCCTACTCCCTTCTCATTTAACGCAAGGATCAAAAAAAGATTACATCCCTTGTGCATTCCCTTCCATATATGTAAGGAACAAATGAACCTCAGGGAAAATCTATGGTTCTAATCTACAATCACACATCTCTGTCCCTCATCATCAACCAAGCTCAACTGTTTCGTCTTACAGTTGAATATCGCCTCATGCGATTCCAACTAGTCTATACCGATCACGACGTCATAAGATCCTAAGATCATGATGTACAGGTTGGACCTAGCAAAAAAATATCCCATGTTGAGGATACAACCCGTAACCTTCCCTCCATCCTTCTGTTTGGCTCCAGAAGGCGTTTCCACAAAGATAAACTCATCCTCTTTGACTTCCTTTACATTAATATTTTTTAGTGTTGCACCTGAAATGAAACTCTCGGTAGCACTCGGATCTATCAAAATACTAGGGGTCTAGTCAAGGACAATACATGATGTCTCTAGCACAGGAGAATGGTGCTCTGCCTAGCGTTTCTTCATCGTTGAATGAATCCAATGGGCCTTTCCCAAATCTCCCATGGTAGTGGGTCTGACTGATCCATATGCTCTATTCCTCTCCACGGGCCAATCACACTAGTAGTGTGTCTGCCCACATATCCAAAACCCTTTCTTCGATCTAGTACACCTTGTACCCGAAGTGGAAGGTGATGGCCCACCAACCTAGAATCCTAATTTGTTATGATGAACATGCCTAAAATGTTGGTGTTGCAGTTGACGATGTTGTTGACGTTTTGGTCCTCGCTAAGGAGTCTGCTGCTATGGTGCTAGTCGCTAAGGTGTAGTGAAATCGAATCCTCTCTAGAAGCCAAAATATCCTAGCGTATGTCTAGCTGGTGTCTCATGTTGTTGCACACCAAATGACACCTTTCGTGTTGTTCTTGTTGGAGTCCTACTCTCACCCCTGCTAATAAGATATTCTTCTATGAGGGCCTTCTGAACAACATCATGCAAGGTTCGTGACATCGGAATCCTTACCCTTGCACGATTGTTGAAATTAAAT
>SNQJ01S0174064.1:20284-32682 GCA_010110895.2 Picea sitchensis | reverse complement strand
ATGCTGGAAAGGATTCAAACCAATGTTTAATCTGACCTCTAAAAGTAAAAGCGAACAGTCTGCATAAAACTCTTAAATCTGAGATGTCATGTTTGATGCATTTGCACCAAAACTTGTTAAGGTGGTCTGTAGCAGATGTATTGCCTCCACCATGAAAGGTGAGTTTGGACAAGCGAGAGACTGTCTCGTTGGGAACATTGGGTAATGAGAAGTTGAAATCATGTTCCAACATAGTGATTTGGGGAGCCATGGGGGAATTGAATACATTTAAAATAAAGGCTCCTACAAGGCCAGCTTGTCAGTCAGCCCTCCTTCTAGCGTCATTTGTTGATGGGTGAAATTGACCGCTCGTCAACTGGAGGAGTGAATCTGGTCTAGGGTTGTCTAAATAACCCAAGACATTTGGATTAATCCACTCCGACGGGTTTAGTGGCTCCGTTGGCCAATCTAAGTCCTAGGAAAGTGAAAAACACTAAGCTAAAGAAACTAATCTAAGTGAAAAACAGCTACTGTAAACTATATACAAATCTGATATATATTTACAGTTTTACTGGCTAACAGAATAATAGTTCTACTTATTAAATATACAGTGCATAGATATATTTATATTTCTATTATATCTACAGTATTCACAAATTGCAAATTTTTGATCGAAAACCTGCGAAAATCATGTATGAATTGACAACAAAGCTATTGTTCAATATTTTTTATTTTTTATAACTTCTATAAACAGGAAATAAAATGACAACTATCTAACTAAGAAATAAAAATAACAATCTGTACTGTGTATCTAAACTACAGAGAATTCTTATATTAATTGACTATTAAAATGAAAATAACAAACTGACCTGAAATTATCATCTCCTACTCATCCTGTACATAGCATCAGCGTTCACTATTTGATGAGGACAACCCGCACCAAATTTTCCAATACTTCGCGTAAACATGAAGCAACAACGCTTTTGAATGCTAACGACAAAATATGTAAAGGATGTAGCAACAACAATTTTATAATTTACAAATGATTACATTAAGATAAATCTCACTGCAAAGATTTGTATATAACTGCTCATTTAACAAAGAAGATTAACCTTATGTTCATTGAATTGAAACAGGATAATTGTTGTATGTAAAATGAGAGACATCAAATATGGACACTATTTAAATCCCATCACATCAACCTGTAACAAATTATGATATCTAAAGTAGTCAAAAATTTGATTACAAATTGGAATGAACAAAAACTTGAACAAAAGTATGATATATTGAAGCTAAAGCCATACAAACATCTACTTTCATTCGAGTCTGAATAATCATCAATCCATAGTCTCTACTCCCAAGCAGCGATGGTCTTTGTTTACAAAAATAATACATATATAAAGGCCACAGGATGAAAACATTCCTTGTGGAAATTATCAAAGCTGTTGCAAAAATTATGGGAATACAATCTCCCAAATTCTTATTTCTATCTAAGATTAACAGTCTAATCCAAAAGTATGTACAGAAAAAGCATGTTCAAAGATGCCACTGTCGATCCAATCTCATTTAAAATTCGTGTGTACCTATCAATGCACAGGAATACATGATATTAGATTGCATGTTAATTGTAAAATCAACAAATTCGAATTTTGATAACTATCTACAGAATCTCACGATTCTGTAGCTAGTTATTATTATAAACAGAATCGTGTTGTATCAATTAAATCATAACAGAATTAGATGCAATTTGATCAAACAAATCTTATATGCTAATTCAAAATGAAACAAAATCATCCTAAAATTACTTTTGAAAAACCATACCTCGGTTTCAGGGATTTGTTTTGATCAAGCTATTTTTGAATTGACAATGGCAGTAGCCGCTTCTACATTTTTAAAGACAACAGAGCCTGTGGTCTTCTAACTTGCTGACAGACTGCTTGAATATATTTGGATTGATCAAGGGTTCATAGAAGGCTGAGACACAAGGCTAGATGAGTGAAAGGGGTTCTGAGGCACAGGCCTAAAACGTTTCAACAAATGCAAACAGACCAAAACGCACCTTTCAGCCACAGAGAAAATCTGAGATTTGACCTCTAAAGGATGAGCTATATCTCTGTAATGACCCAATGTATGAGGAAACCTCCCACCATGAAGGTAAAAGGTCTCATTTCGGTTCTGGGTTTTCAAGGGTTTGATCTAATTCAAAACCGTTTTCTCAGAATCGCTCACGTAAAAATGTGTCTCTGGGAGGAAATTACGGGGTTAGCCTAAGAAATCTTCTCTGGCATTATCAAACAATAACAAAGTCTGGACACTGTTGGGTTCAATTCTCACTACAGGAGCTATGTCTAACAACAAGAAATCAACAGGGTATTCGGCGATAGGGTTTGACAGAAAAGAAACAGAGCCATTTTCCCTGAGCTTCCCCAACACAATGCAAAGGCAGCAAGGGCAGAGCATTAATGCTATGCGTGCAAGGATAGTGGTGTAGTTCGAGGCTATGCAAACAAATCATATCTGGCTATACTTGGAATGACACCTCAGTACATAAAAATCATAACCATTGAAAACCATGATATACATATCCAAAAATTGATCCGAATGTTAAATAAACAAGGACATTTGCACGATTTAAAAGAAACACCAATATGTCGAATAAACCAATGCATCAACGATTTCATCAAAGACGCCAATATGTCAAATAACCATTGCATCAACGATTTCATCAAAGACACCAATATGTCAAATAACCATTGCATCAACGAATTTATAAATCGAAACCTTATTAACAATAGTCAAATGCAAAGTGAGTGGTGGTTTGGTACATATGAAATCAAGGTGTGTTTAAGACCAAGGAGTGGTAACCAGGTTCAAGTAGGTTCATGATAAACCAAATGATCAGTAATCCTTTGATGTAATCAACATGAATTCCAACTGTGGGTTTTCACATTTGCAGTCGTGAAAATGAAAACGAAAAGTAGGCGTGCAAAAAGCGAAGAATGATGAGATCATTTAAACAGTTGCGGTGATTAATGAAGGTTTAAAAACCTTGTGTAGGAATCTTGTAGAAAAGATAGAGATTAATATGGCTGCCAACAGTTTCCTGGGTGCCAAAATGCCGAAACGCCAAAACCTATTCACTCTAAACTAATTCGGGGTTTCGCATA
The DNA here is from genome assembly GCA_010110895.2 of Picea sitchensis. NCBI lineage: Eukaryota > Viridiplantae > Streptophyta > Pinopsida > Pinales > Pinaceae > Picea > Picea sitchensis. Next base: position 29,536 of record SNQJ01S0174064.1, on the reverse strand, counting down.
TCAGGATTTTGCGACTGGCGAATACGAGGGAACTTTCCCTTGGGTTTCCTGGGTGCCGAAACACCAAAACGCCAAAACCTATTCACTCTAAACCGATTCAGGGTTTTGCATGTCGGGATTTCATGACTGGCAAATACAAGGGAACTTTCCCTTGGGTTTCCCGGGTGCCGAAACGCCAAAACGCCAAAACCCGAGAGAACCACTCTCTCTTGTACAAGGTTTCCAGACTCAGATCACATGATCCTTCAGCAGGTTCTTGGGTAATTATCCCTAGGCTTGGTGACCTGACTGAAAATCCTTCCTAAATCACCGAGCTATGAACTCTGTGACAGGGGTGAAGTCAACTCGTGAGTTTACTAAAACGATAGTCTTTTCAAGGAACTCACTCTAGTTTTGGAATGCGAGGGAACTTCCTAGAAGGAGGTGCCTTTGGGAAATCAAACCAGGGCATAGCATGAGTCAAGTAAATGGGACAAATCTCAAGGGAATGGGCTCGTAATCTGAACTTATTCATTCTATACATAAACCGATTATGGTCATATAAGTATAAGCATGCATCCATTATTTCCGATCAAAACACCAGGCAAACACTTCTATATAGAAACCATTTATGAGTGTACAATCATGAGCCTACATCCAGGATATTTAATTCAAGATACAAGATATAAACACTTGTCAGAAAACACCAGGTGTGATGCGACTACTGAGAGGGGTTCCCATTTCCACCCAACCGTAGGCTCAGTGATTCCCAATGGATTTACCGCTAGCCACCTCCGAGCTAGACCACAATGCTCGAGATTCAGTCTCCTACTTCCAACTCAATGGAAGTCAAGGACGAAGGTTACTCTCCTTCTCCTCTATTCATAACTCTGTGTATTTCTCGAGTTTCTCTCGGTTCTCTTCCACGATCTCCGTCACGTGTGTTCTCCTCTCCTCTCCCCTTCTACCACACTTCCTCTCTTGCCTTTTTTTCTGCAAGATTGCGTGTGGCGCAAATTTCCCCATCTGTGGTCAGGTCTGGGAGCTGTTATGGATGGGCGGTTCATCCCCATCCCCTCATTAACTCTTGAGGAGCCTCCCCACCTACCAATTTGACGGGAAATCCATTCTAGGGTCAGAGAGCTTCTTTGATCTTTGAGAAAGTAAAAACTAGTACGGTACTGGCCCAGTGGAAGTTAGCGCAACCATTCCAGGTCCCTTCCACCACCTCTCATTAGCCATCATGGTCCCTTTTAGCACATCACCCTCCCAGCAGTCATGCAACACATAATCATAACATAATTTACATTCATCTACCTTCTATACAAAGGTCTGTCAAATCAAACATTCACATCTTTTGTGTTTGCCATAGTTCTTGGCCAATATAGTTATTTTTATAGACTAGGGGAAACAGTGTGTTACAAAGACTGGCAGAAATTTTTCATGATTTGAGGAGGCTTCGATGAGATGTGATCTTGCTACAGTGACAGAGGAGGTAGCTAGTCACGAGGATTGGGTTTGGATTTTGTCTCAGTCACAAAGGGAGCAACCAATGAGGTAGACTAGACAACAAGACTTACTCCAGTCACAGAGGGATTTGGCCTCAGATTTCAACATGGAGGATCATGGATGGATGTACTCTTTGGATTAGAGGTGTGACGTGATCAAATGAGATCTTCCTCATTTATAGGATACTAATGAGATTTGATATTATGGATTGCAAGTCCATGACTACACCTATGATAAAAAAATATGAAGAAGTTGAGTGATTCTACTTCAGATTCATATTTGGTGGATCCCACGACATACATGAACTTAATTGGATCCTTGATGTACATGGTTAATGCCAGGAAAAATATTTTCTTTGCAGTGAGCACCCGGACCTAGTATTTGGTTGAACCCAAGGTAGTTCTAGTGGGTGGAAGCAAAGTACGGTACATTTGGATATGGTTTTTCTCAGGTGATGAAGTGAGGTTGCAGAGATATATAGATTCTGATTGAGTAGGAAGTGCAGTATACATACTAAGCACCTCAGAGTGCTAATTCGGCTTGGAATCAGTTACGATTTTTGGGATAAGCTGGAAGCAAGCTTATGTAGCACTCACTACATCAAAGGAGTATACCATGGCCAGTATCACAAGTTGTGAAGTAGTGTGGTTTCAGAATATTCTTTCAGGACTTCATCCGAGACATGGTATAGAAAGGAGTAGTGAAGCTTCAATACTTATCCACATATAAGAAAATTCTACATATCCTCCTAGAGTGGCCATGTTGATTTGGCTTAGGAGGATGATACACAAGATTAGCCATGTTGATTTGGCTAGTGATGAGTGTTGATGTTTCAACATCGAGCAGACATTCTCCCAGATTGGTCATGCATGGGGCTACGCTAGTGTTGATATGACCAAGGAAGAATGATTCATTCACTCATGGGGATTTGTTAGTGGTGAATGGTCCAGGTATGTTGATAACATCGGGCAAACATTTTGTTGGGTGTGTGTTATATTCTTTGCATGTGTGTGTGTGTGTGGGTGTGTCAGATACGACAACTGCGTCTGGCGTTTTTTGCTATTTTTAGTTGATTTGTAAACTAATCCCAAATTAAGGGATTAGGGTTTTGGTATCTACGGAATACCTAAAAACATTGTATATATTGTATGGTGAATGGTGAAATTCGATATAATGAAAATAAGAAAGGTTTTCCCGGTTGAGGGTTTCCGGTAAAAATCTCTGTGTACTCTGTGTATGAGCCATTGATTAATTTATGTATTGCTTAAGAATCTATATGAATTGCTTTACTTCGAAGGTTTAAAACTTACACATTCCCATAGATTAGTCATGCGTGGGGATATGCTAGTGTTGATATGACCAAGGGGAGAATGACTCATTCACTCACAGGGCTCTACGAGTAGTGAATTTTCCAGGTATGTTGATGTTCTCCAGGTTCAAGTAGACATTGTTTTTAGATTGGTCATGCCCAGGGCTATGTTAGTGATAATATGACCAAAGGAGAATGATTCACTCATCCACATGACTTTCCTAGTGGTGAGTGACCCAGATAAGAATCAAGAAGACATTATCCCATATTGGTCATGCATGGGGATATGCTAGTGCTAATATGACTAAGGGTAATGATTCATTCACTCACGGGGCTCTGCTAGTGGTGAATGTCCTAGGTGTAGTCCTTATCCTATCAAGGAGTGGATGGACTTAAGATTCTATCACATGCATAGTATGGGATGGAATACATGTGCAGAGATGGAACATAAACATGGCTCATGAAGACAACCTTTATATGACAGAAGAAATCCAAGTATGGAGAATGCCTCCCTTGTTGAAAGGGAGTGTTGGAGATTTTCAACTTTTGGTTGTCATTCTCCATAAGAAAGTACAAGAAGACCCATCTACACCATTACAGAAGCCCCGGGAAGAAGTTGAATACCCAAGAAAAGAAGTCAGCCCCACAGAAAAAATAATAATAAAATTGAAGACCCAAAAATAAGAAGTCGTCCCCATAATGGTGCCCGGATCAATATAAATATAAGACTGACTCATTTCATTTTGACAATCAGACAACTCCTTCTATAGTTCACACAAGGAAGTTGCAGCTGCAGTTTTGGAAGTTTCACTATTTTTGGGTTATTGGTAATCTTGTAGAGTGCACTACACTTGGAGAAGCTCTTTCTTGGTTATTCTTAGTCATATTATTGAGGAGCTACATCTTGGTGATGTTATCCCTGGGGAGGATCTTCTTTGTATGGTATTTTGGATATTGATGGTGATGTACTGGTAATATCTTGGACTGAATTCTTCTAGAGAAAGGTTGTTGGGTTTTCTCCCAAGTTTGGGTTTCCTAGGAAAAACTCTTGTGTTCTTGTGTCTACCGTACATGGTTAATATCTCTAGATCTTATTATTTATGTTGCATTTTTATAATTGATATTTTCAGTGTATAGTTATGTTATGATAATTGGTGTTTGAAAGTGAATCTTGTTATTAATCATAAGGCAATAATTATCAAGAGATGAGAATCATATAAAACATCGACATTTTCCATGCTTTGTAATTTTTTGAGCCTTCGAGTTTGTCAGACTTGGAAAACAAATTTATAAGTTTGGACATTGTGAATGCTTATTTAAAAAGAAATAATATACGTCATAAATAATACACCACAAAAGAAAATGAGAAGAACAACACACACTGTGCTGCAAAAAGACAAACTATCAGGGCTTGGCCTTGACCCTCATATAGTAGCTTGGAAAATATATTGATTGAGCTTTGTAAGCTCTAATCAACTCTTGAGTAAAGAATATGGTACAATCTGCTTTCAAAAATTTGACTCTTGATCCCTTTTATTTCTTCATAAATACAGAAGAAATAAGGATTTCAAATTCTTTCAATTCCCCGGAGTAAGATAATACTTCAATACAACTTGTTTCAAAAATTGAATAGTGATCCTTAATCCCCACTTTACATTCTCCTTAAAAAAAAACCTTCTTGCTCCACTTGAAGTAATAAAGTACTTTAATTACATCAAAAACTATATTACTCTCTTAACGCCCCTTCAAATTACAAAATATATAATATGAATATTGGCCTTTCCGTTTAAAATATAGTGTGCATGAAATCTTTATAGTGATCCCCACTTTATAATGTTCTTGTGTTGGTCCCTTTTGAAGTAAGATAATTACTTCAATTTACAAATATCATAAAATTGTTAATGAAAAATACAAAGCCACTTTTGCTTGCTTATATCTCCCAATGAATATTTATGATTCATAGAATATTCCAAATAATTTTTTATTTTTTTATTTTTATTTAATTGACATATAAACCCTTTAAAAAATATATACCTAGCATGAGTTTGAAAAATGCCCAAATATGGAAAAAAAACACAACTGGAAAACATAGGATCTGAGATCTTGAGGCGATTTTACGCGTGTTGATGCATAGACATGTCATTCATGCGATAGGTTGCAGATCGACTATCTCCAGGGAGGGAAAAACACATTGCAACACAACAATCTAGTCAGATTTTCCAAACAAAAAATGAACCGATTTTTCTGTTCTGTTCTACCGTCGAGTGAGATCATTTTTCTATGAAGGCCAATCTGTTCTGTGAGAACCCTGAGATTGTTTTTTTGTGAGGGATAAGCTGTTATGTGAGGGTTTTATTGTTGCATGGGAGTTGGATCGATTTATGTCGAAGGTTTGAATTTTGAATGCCTCAGTCAACCTCCTGTTGCAACACTAACCATGGTGCTATACTCCTATGGACATGAGACCTTCAGATGGCCCCAACTCTATGAGAGATATCCTTATTTTCCACTACTTACCATATGTTGATCACAAACGCAACTGTCACTGATTTCCATATTTAGGACAGGTTGTTGTGCCATCTAGGACATATCTGTTTCCCATCAATGGAGCGAGAGGGGATGATTTTGGAAGCTCACTAAAGTCGGGTGGAAGGACACTTCGGTGTAGAAAAGACAGTGTCAGAGATCCAACAACACTTCTATTGGATGAAACTTCAATAGGATGTCAGCAATTATATCAGGTCCTGCATGGCCTGTGCCATTTCCAAACTGGCCATTAAGAAAAAATGCATGTACACCCCTCTACCTACTCCTGAAATTCCCTAGGATTCCATCTTGATGGACTACATGTCAGGCCTTCCTTCAACCAAACAATGAAATGACTATTTTTTTGTGGTTGTTGATTGATTTTCCAAGATGACGATTCTGGCCACCTGGAAGAAGAGCATCACAACAGAGGCCACTGCCAAGATATTCTTTGAACGAGTGTCAGTACATTTTTGGATACCACAAACCCTCATCTCTAATTGGGATATTCAAATCCTAATCACATTCTAGTCAAGCCTTTGGCCACAGTTGGACACCAAGCTCACCAAATCCACATCCTTCCACCCCCAAATGAATGGCCAAACCGAGGTCATCAACAAAATAATCGTGCATATCTTGTGCATGTAAAATTTCAAGCATCTACACACATGGGATGAGATTCTTCCCTATGTTCAACATAGTTACAACAAATCCATACATAGCTCAACCGACCATAGCCCCTTTTAGGTGGGGTTGGGATTTCAACCATTGGTTCTCATGGATGTTGCACTTGTATAATTCCTATATGAGATGATATATGATAGATATCTGATTACAATGATGAGTGTTCCATATGTTAGTCCCTAAAGTTACACTTGGTTGTGAGAGGGCAAGTTAGGGCATCATCAAGTTATTGAAATGGTCTTATGGATAAATATTTGTATTGAGTTTTTGAAATGGTTTGAAGGTTGGGTCAAAGATAATGTAAAAGTATCAAACTTAAATAGGCAAGAGAAAAATCACATCCCACTGGCTTAGTAAATGGTAGTCAATCCAATAATCAGATGGCAAAAGTAATATGAAATACAAAGAAGTATATAAGCTTTAAATGTTTCCACTCACATATGAAACTCTTGATCCCAAATATCATTCAAGAAGCAAGAGAAAAGTACTTGAAAACAAATCTGATTATGAACAAGAAAATAGTAAAGTCTTCATTGGCTTACTCACAAACAAAATACATCATATGCTTAGAAAAATATTAACATGTGTTCAAGTAAGATAAAGATAGAAATATAGACAAGAATAGAAATCTAATCATTAGATAACCTTTTCCATTTAGTACCAAAATGAAATAGTTCTTTGTCTTACAATGTCTTCTCAAAAATGACCAATGGTTCCCAACCAATCAACCCTTAATTATGTCAATATCCCTTTTATACACAACAATTAGTTTCCAAAGATCCTACTTTCTAGATACAGTTTAGATAAGATCGTATCTTCTAGCTAAAACTTAGGAGACATATTCTCATCCCGATAATTTGAATCTTTATAACCTAGTCTTCAGATAATTAATCTTGAATATAGACTAGTTTTTTATCTGATGAGATATTCATATCTCACAAAGTAAGGAGTGATTCTGATGTTGATTTGGTCCTCCAAGATGGTCTGAAGAATAGATAATATTTCTTTTGATGAGCAAAATATTTACATATTCGTAAATACTTATAATAACATTTTTCAAAATCTTAGCTTAGGTATCTTTGTATTCATCAAAAAGTCAAAAGTTGTATGATGCCTCAAATTTTGAAACCTTCACTGTATGATAGTGGTATAACCTTTGGTCTTTCTCTGTTTCAGCTTAGTTTTCAAAACCACATTATGCCAATACAATTTGATGTATGCCTTTCTTACCTCTTTGTGCAAGGCTTGTTGATCTTTCTTCTTCTTCTTAAGTTTCTACAACTTCTCCTACTACTTGGAATTCCACTATTCTATCATCCACTTTAATTGCTTCAACTTCATGATCATGGTTTGCAATTCTTTCACCCTGTCTTTTTCATCCCTCATTTCTACTCTGAATTCAATATGGTCTTCATCTGGAGCAAGTCGATTTAGGTCAATATAAAACTTGGGATTTTTAACTTTGAATTCATACTTATGATCTTTTGAAGATGAACCACCAGTAATCTCTTTTGCTTAACATTTTTTGAAATTTTCATCTCCTGAAAATATTGCAGCTCCTATGTCTCTGGAAAATGATCAAATTTTGGTTTGATCTCAGCATCTACTAGATTGTCTTCAAGATATGTCGAATGGCCCTTTTTCAAAAAGGACTTGGGTAAAGATTTGGAGTTTAGAATTATATTTTTGGCTGCTCTGGTTACATGCCTCATTGTGTGCTTTGTAATTTGTTTACCCTTCTCATCTTTCCTCTGTTTCTCCACAAGTTCATTATAATATTAATCTACATGCTCCAATTTAACCTTTTTCAACTTGTATGAAGAAGTCATTGGTGATCTTCCCTTTTCATCCTCTATACTTTCCACTATATCATCATCAATGACAATCACATTTTCTTTCTTAATAGAAGGATTGAATAGGGCCTTTGAATTCAATCTCAGCTTATGTGTTTCCCTGGTTTCAAATCTGCTAGGATAATTCACCACTAGTTTATTCTTTTTTGTCTTGTTCAACTTGTTACCTTTACCATATACAACAGGTTCATCTTGTTTCTGTAAGGATTGTTTAATCTTCTGCTTTTTTGATCCTCTAACATGGATTCCTTTGTAGTCTTTAGGATCATCTTTTGGAACAAGGAACTCATCCTGAGTTTGAATATCCAATTATGATTTTGTTTTTAGTTTCTTTTTCTATGTTCTGGCCATCTTGGATATAGGGAAAACTTTATTTAAATCCTCTGTCCCCTTTTGTAACTCCAACTTCCTCTTGCTATATCGAGTTATTCTGGCCACATGGGAATTTTCTTTCACTGTAACAACAGGAGTTTTAGGAACCTTTTTTACCTTTTTGGATTTCTTCTCTAGGGAAGTTTTATGCATGGGCCCTTGTTCTTCATATTTGAGTGATTCAATCAACCAGTACCAAGAACGTTGGAATTCTCCCAAAGCATACATAACCAGCGATTCGATCAGTCTTTGGTGAAAAAAACTTTTACTAGAAATTGTAGGATGTGTCTATATTCTTTTAGACATCTTTGAAAAGATCTTTAATAAAAAGAAAGGAAAACACAGAGGACTATCACCATTCAAATGCATCAGCAACCTAATATGATAAATATGGACAAGGGAAAATCGCCCTTCACATGTAATGTACCTACTAATAACCATTAAAGCAGTCTTCCATTCTTTCTTCATCCAACTCAATGGGATACCTTGACTCTAGTTAGGGCTTTGGCGTTCTGGAAGTAAAAGTTGATTTACAATTTCCACAGGCAACACCTCCTTCTTCCACCATCTCTCTCCATACACTGATAACCTACATGCAGTCTCGATTGAGTGTTCTATAACATCAAAATTTTGTCCAAATATCATAGATACTTGTTCATGATAACCCTGGAGTGACAAACATAAGTTAATCCATCCTGCATCTCTGAACTTCTACGATATTTGATGATATTCCTCAAGCAATTATACACCCTCTGGTTCTAATCGAGTTATTTTACCACTTTTCTTAGGTGCCATGATCCAGATTATTTTCGGCACGAAATGAGAGCGGAGATATAATAAAGAAATGCACAGAGATATCGCGTATATCCAGTAATATAACAGGAATATATCATAGATGCAACCATAAACACAGAGATACAGTAATACACGATTTCTATTAATGAAAGAAATGTACAGAGACTGTAAAAATACAGAGTGAAAGACTCGCTAGAATGGTGGCAGCTTATCTCTGAGAAGAGA
>SNQJ01S0174064.1:2961-20274 GCA_010110895.2 Picea sitchensis | reverse complement strand
TCAACTTCCCGGGGTCGTAACTTTTGCATACGATCTCCGTTTTAGGCGTGTGATAGCTCGTTGGAAAGGTATCGTCGAGGAGATTCATTTTGGGGGATCAATCATGCCTTCGGCTATCATTGAGAACCTCGATCTCGAAAAACCTTCATTTGGACCCTCAAAATGGCCCCGGAAGTTAAAACCTGCAAAAATAGTAAATTGCCAAAATGGCCATAAAACTGTTTTGAGCCATTTGGAAAAGGTGGGTGGCCTCCGATATCCACCTGGATCATGCCATGATATTAGTTATAATTTCTAAATATCTGAGGGTGCTTAGGGTTTCTATCAGCAAAAATTTTGGAACTTCTGAAAATAAGAATGATGCAGAAGAGTTATATTACATTCAACACATGTATAAACTAATACACAGATACAATGAAGGACTCGAGTATCAAATGTTAGGAATCATAACATGAAACCTGTGAACATGCGATTTGATATGAGACTTAATGAGTACAACCCAATCCCTTTGAATAAGTATCAAAACTGAACACGCGACCTGATCTTAATCATAAATGATGTTGGCTTTTAGGAAATGATCTCATACATTCTCTGACACGATCTTAGGAAGTTGTCACATATGAAACAATGATTACTCATTGCACTACAAGAATAACGTTATTCTTGTAGTTCCTTTTCCCTTTGTAAAATTTCAAATTTGAAATGGAAAATAGGACTTGTAATTTGATGAAAAGGTCCTAAATGTCTAATTCTAACCTTTATCACACTAATGCATTTCATAAAGCATTAAAAAAGGATAATGCAAGCACACTTTCAATTTGTAGAAGAATAAAAAAAAGTGTAAAATAATGCTAGGAAAGGGTAGGGTAGGGGAAAGAATAGTTCAAGGGTCATTAGAAAAATTAAGGACTAACACTAGCTCCTTCCGATGATAATATTTCATGGTGAAACTTTAAGAACCTATTGACAAATGCCTTTATCTCCCTGATCATCATAAAAATTTCACTGTAATTTATTTCCTTGCCCTGCCATCCCTTTATTTGTAATCCAAAAATGAAAACCACAAAACTGGAGAGTAGTCTTTCCATTGGGCTTATGGAGTCTTATTTAAATCAATCAACTAATCACACCAAAAAAAAATCAAATCATATTGTACAAACTGAAAACCCCTGGTTGGTTTAAAGTAGTGTTTTAAAAACCACCCATTCATTGGGCCTCCCAAGATTTCACTATCATCCAAATTGTGTAAGAGGAAAGTATTGGTATTCATGACCTTAGCTATTCTAAAAGGACCATACCATAAATTTTCAAACTTACCATGTTTAGACTTGTTCTCTCTTCTAGCATCCCACCTTAACACAAGATATCCTTCTTGAAAAATATCCTTTTTATTCTTCTTATCAAAATTTTCCTTAACCTTAGTTTGATAAATGGCAGCTTCCTTATGCAACCTTTCTCTATTTTGTTCAACTTCTATGATCTGGAAAATTCTTCTTTGAATATCACTGGGATCTTCTAACTCTTCTTGCATAAATTTAAGAACAGGTAAATCAGGTTGAGTTGAAAATATAACCTTTGTTCCATAAACCATTTGAAAAGGTCAAGTTCCAATGGATTTCTTAGAACTGTTTCGATCAACCCATAAGGCAAATTTCAATTTGGAATCCCTTGATCTCTTATTCTTTGTGAGAATTTTTTTAATGATCCTTATAAGGCTCTTATTGGAAGATTATGTTAATCCATTTCCTTGAGGATAGTAAGGAGTGGAGTGAACCAACTTGATGTTGTACTTATTACAAAATTCAACCATTGAGTTAGACTTGAAGGCTTGGGCATTATTAGTAATCATCTTTCTAGGACACCCAAATCTATTGAAAATATTTCCTTCAAGAAAAGTTATGATTACCTTATATGTTTCATTTCATGTTGGGATTGCTTCAATGCATTTGGTAAAGTAATATGTGGCTGCAAGTATCCATTTGTGTTGTCCAAAAGATGGATGATGAATCTCTTCAATGAAATCCAGGCCCCACTGTTGAAAATTTCCATGGGCAATGATGGGTTTTAGAGGCATAGACATAAGTTTATGTTTTCCTGCAAACTTTTGGCATGGTTCACATGCCCTGACTTGAGTAAACACATCAGAGAACAATACAGACCAGTAATAACCTGATCTTAGTATTTTGAAAACTGTGGCTTTCCAATGATGATGGCCCCCACAAACTCCTTTGTGTAAATAATTGAAAATTTGTTTTGCTTCCTCTTCTTCAACACATCTCAGTAGAATTCCATTAGGATCTCTCCAAAATAAAAAATTGATTGATGATGCAATACTTCACAACTTTAATCTTAAGAGATCTAAACTTGGATTTATCTAAATCAAGACGATATTGAAGACTTTGCAGAAAATGAACAATATCCTTGTACCATGGAGAAGAAAGATATGTGTTGCTTACCTGTGAATCAGTTTCTTCAATCTATAATACTGAATTAATTGATCTATTGGAGATGTAATGCAATCCAATTGATTTACAATTTCATTATGCCAGTAATTTAGCAATTCCCTATCCTTTGATCAATTTAGTAGGCTTTATGACCATATTATGTTCCAGAATCTTGGTTATCCATATTCCCCTTTTTCCTTCACTCTCTAGTTGAACCAGTATTTCCTTGACAACACTACTTGGAACATATGCAATAATCTCAGAATGCAGGACATAAACTCTAAAAGACTTCAATGCTTTCACCAAAGCATATGCATGTTTCTCCAAGATATCATATTTTAATTCTGAATCCCTTAAATTTTTACTAAAGAAAGAGATAGGTTGTTCACACCCTTCATCATTTCTTTGCAAGAGAACAACAACAATCGTATATTCAGATGAAAATGAAAAAAATCAGAAACTCTTTAGAGTAATTAGGACTGATGAGGACAGGGGCCTTAATTAAATATTTCTTAATATTTTCAAATGATTCCTTTGCTTCAGGTATCCACTTGATCTCTACATCTCCCTTCAACATATCAATAATAAGCTTGATGATTTCTGCAAAATTGGTTATAAATCTTCTTAAAAAGTTGATTTTACCTATGAAGGATTGGATAGACTTCTTATTCCTTGGAAATTCTACCTTTTGGATGGCCTTTACCCTTTCAAGAACTATCTTGATTCCTTCTGGTGAAACAATATGTCCTAATAGTTTATGTTTCTCCATGGAAAAATGAGACTTTTTAGGGTTTAATGATATGCCATACCTTCTGCATTTTTCAAATGTTTGCTTTAGATGTTGCAAGTGCTCATGATCAGGGGTTGAGAACACAATAATTTCATCAAGATAAATAACCATAAATTTGTCTTTCTCACCAATTAATGCGATGCCCATAACTCTCTGGAATTTTTCTCCAGCATTCATGAGTCCAAAGGGAATTTTTTCATACATGAAGTTGCCCTAGGGAATAGTAAAAGTTGTCTTCTTTTTATCTTCTTCCATCACTAATATCTTATTATAACCTGAATATCCTTCAATCATGGAGATCCTTTGAGCACCTACCACTCTTTGTAAAATATGATCCATTTTAGGTAAGGGATAATTATCTTCCAGAGAACACATCTTTAGATTTCTAAAGTCTACACATAGCCTTATCTCTCCATTCTTTTTCCTGACAGGTACTAAATTTGACACCCATTCTTAGTATCTCAATGGCACTATAATTTTGGAATTGAACAACCTTTTCATCTCTTTTTTAGTTATGGGTAGCAACAATGGATTGAATTGTCTTGTTTACTGCTTAAAAGGTTTGGGTCTAAGCTTCAAAGGAATCTTATGTTTCATAATATTTGTATCAAAAACCTTAAGTTCTCCACAAGACCAAGCAAAAACATCAACAAAATGTTTCATTAAACTTACATACATGTCCCTCTGTTTTTCTGGTAATTTCTTCGATAACTTCACCATATTTGGATTTGAATCAGAGTCAATATCACAATACACCACTTCTTCCTCTTTTGTTTGAATAACAGACCTTTTAGATACATCATTATGATCAAATAGTCTTTCAAGGGGAACTAGGCCCTTTGGTAAATGATTGGTTTTCAACTCAATAATTTTATGGGCAACAATGTTGTTTTGAAGAATATCAGTAGAATGGACTTCTACATCATCATTTTTATTTTCTTGATCTACGGAAATGGCAGAAAAATCATTAATGGTCTCTACAAATCTTTTAATCTCCTGATTATCTTTAAAAGCCTACTAATTTTTTATATTTTCTGGTATATAAGGTATGTGTCTTACCTCAACTTCAAATATTAAATTTGGAAGTATTGGAGTTTTGAAATTACTAGCTGCTAGAGCTAGAGAATCTGCCCGTTGATTCAAATTTCTCTTTATAAAAGTGATATTGAAAGCCAGGAAGAAATTCTCAACAAAATACCACACTTCACTTCTGTATTGCTTTAACCTTTGTTGTTTGGCCTAGTAGATATTCTTGAGTTGATGAATGATTAACTCTGAATCCCCAAAAACTAAAAATTGATCAATTCCCATATCCTTAGTAGCTTTCAATCCTAGCAAAAGAGCCTCATATTCACTAATGTTGTTTGTTGTGTCAAATTCAAACTTTTATGAAAGAGGAAAGAATTCTTTAGAAGGAGAGATGAAAACAATTCCAGCCCCAAAACCTTCTTTGGAACAGGAACCATCAAAGAACATCTTCCATACTAAATTTTCTATATTTTTCTCTTCTGCAGGTGTAACTTTCCTCATTGATGCTTCGATTGTTTTATCACTGATGTGAAAAATGGAAGAACCAAGTTCATATTCAACTACATATATCTGATGATTACTGGGGTTTTCATGATCACTAACGAGGTAATCCAACCTCACTTTCCTATAAAGTCTTTCATGTTCTCCACCAAATACAGGTATGGTGGCATAACTGAGATCCATTTGTAGTGTACCCCCTACTTTCTTAGCCCATGACCTTGATAATAGAATGATCCAGATTTTATGAGAAGAAAAAAGTGACTATAGATTATTAATAGGTGCATAACACAAAATAACACAGATATGATAAAACTGGTTTTCTATTCAATAAGGAAATAAGCTGAAACTGTAAAATGTAGTGGAAACAAGCTTGCTAGAATGGTGGCGTCTTATCTCTAAGAATAGATGTGACGGTTGTGCTCATTCGCAAGAAAATAATTACAATGAGGCTATGAAGGCCTTTTTACAATAAACAAGAATCCAAAAAACCCTAGACATCCAAAAACCTAACACTAGGAGATGAAGCGCCGAAAGTCATGTGGGCCTCATTTAGGTAAGTTAGTACATCAACTTCCTGGGGTCGTAACTTTTGCATATGATATCCTTTTTAGGCATATGATAGCCCATTGGAAATATATCATCGAGGAGATTCAATTTAGGGTATAAATCATGCCTTTGGATTTAATTTAGAATCTCTATCCCAAAAAACCTTCATTTAGGCCCTCAAAATGGCCTCGAAAGTTAAAACTGCTAAAAATAGTAAATTGCCAAAACTGTCAGAAAACTGTTTTGAGCCAATTGGAAGAGGTGGGTGGCTGCCGATATACACCTAGATCAATCCTCCCTCCTTAGGAATCAATGGTCTCCATTGCGTTGAGTTCCCCCATCAAATGAGGAATTTTTTGTTGAATTTGGCCCCAGATGAGCCACTTGCCCTGCTTTGACGACTCGATAAAGATGGATCCTTTATTGTCGAGTGCCCTTGATTTGTGTGTGCACAATATGATCATTGGATGCCTATTGTATGCATTCAGGGTTGAGCTCTATTGGTGTCAGTTTCTCTGCTACATCTGAGGCGTCCAATAATGGTGGGAAATAAGGGCGAAGGAGATCCACGTTGAACACTGGGTGCAGGCCAAGGAAAGGAGGAATGTTGAGCTCAAAATAATTATCCCCCATGCCCTTGGTGATGGTGTATGGCCCATAACAGAGTGTGTGAATCTTCCGATGGGGTCTTGTAAGGCGTTCCTTCTGCAAGTGCAAGCAAACTTTGTCACCCACCTGAAACTTATGTGGCACCCTATGTGGATCATAGTGTTGCTTGTACTTGTCATTGGACTTTTGTAGGGTATCCTGAACCTGTTGGAAGATGTGTTGGATCCACTCAATGAAAAAGGTGGCTCTGTCAGCTTCAGTTGGAGCAGGAGATGAATCGATCGAGGTGACCGCAAGGGGAAGTGCAACATCTATGGGACCCAATGGTTGGAATCCCAACCCCACCTGAAACGGGTTGTGGCCGGTTGAGCTATGCAGGGCTCAGTTGTAGCTATGTTGGACATAGGGAAGGCTCTCACCCCATGTGAGAGGGTGCTTTGAATTATACATGTGAAAGATATGCACAATCATTTGATTTATGACCTCGGTTTGTCCATCTGTATGGGGGTGGAAGGCCATGGATTTGGTGAGCTTGGTGTCTAGCAGTGACCAGAGGCTCAACCAGAATGTGTTGAGAAATCAACTATCCTGATCTGAGACAATGGTTTGTGGGATTCCAAAATGTACCCAGACTAGTTCAAAGAAGAGCTTGGCAGTGGCCTCTACTGTGATGTTCTTCTTGCAGGCAACCAGAATCGCCATCTTAGAAAAGCGATCAACAACCACAAAAAAAAAATCATTGTCCCACTTGGTGGACGAGAGGCCCGACATGTAGTCCATTGAGATGGATTCCCATGGCCTTTAAGGAGTAGGAAGAGGGGTGTACAGGCCCTATTTCTTAGTGATCAGTTTGGCAATAGTGCAGGCAATGAAGGACCTGATATACTTCCTGACCTCCTGTCAAAGTTTTGGCCAGTAGAAATGTTTTTGTAGCATCGTCACTATCTTTTCAACGTTGAAGTGTCCTGCCACCCGACTGTAGTGGGATTCCCATATCAGCTTCGCTCACTCGCTTGATGGAATAGAAATATGGCCCACACGACACAACAACACATCCTAAAGATGGAAATTATCGACAACTTCGTTTACACCCAACATTTGGTAGGTGTTGGCGATGTCTAGGTATGTCTCATAGAGTTGGGCCCATCCAAATGTCTCATGGCTACAGGAGTCTAGCACCATGGTGAGTGCTGCAACTGGCGGTCTGCTGAGGCAATCAACGACACGATTGGTGCTTCATGTTTTATACTTTATGTTGAGGTGGTATTGTTGCAAGTATGTGGACCACTTTTGATGGTGATCATTCTGCAATTTCCCTTGTGTTTGCATGAACTGTAGTGGCTTATGATCAGTGTGGATGATTATCTCCTTCCTAAGAATGTAATGCCTCCACTGGAAATAATCTTGCACAAGGGAGTACATTTCTTTGTCGTAAGTAGGGTACTTACGGACAACATCTGATAGTGTCTCCTTATGATAGGCCATGGGGTGGTCGTGATAAGTGAAAACAATGCCCACTACATAGTATGAAGCATTTGTCTCGATCTCAAAGGGTTGTTGCAGGTCTGGTAGTGAAATTACTGGGGTTGAGCACAAGGGTTTCTTCAAATCATCGAACGCTTTTTGTTTGGACTGACCCCATGCAAATTTCTCCTTACCACCACCCCTGGTTATTTGGCTAAGGTCCCATGCAATATGGGAGAATCCCAACATGAACCTACGATAGAAATTGGAAAGGCCCAAGAATCTCTGAAGCTCAGTGAGTGTGGTTGGGGCTAGCCAGACACGGATGACTTGGATATTGGTTTGATCCACATGTACGCCATGCTGATCAATTATGTAGCCCAGGTAATGGACCCTATCCATGCAGAAGGAGCATTTTTCCAAGTTGGCATACACCTTGTGTTGCCGCAATGTGTGTAGAACCTATTGAATATGTTGCAAATGTTCGGCCCAAGTCTTGTTGTAAATGAGAATTTCATCCAGATACACCACTACAAAAGTATTGGTTAATGGTTGCAAGATATCGTCCATCATCCTCATGAAAGTGGTTGGAGAATTTTTCAAACCAAAGGGCATGACCAACCATTCAAAAATGCCTTCCTTTGACTTGAAGGCGGTTTTCCATACATCTATTTGGTCTATCAGGACCTGGTGGTAGCCAGAATTCAGATCAATCTTACTGAAGTATTTGGCTCCCGTGAGTTGATCAAGAAGGTCATCGATTCGGGGAATCGGGTACCAGTTTCTGACTGTGATTTTATTCAGAGCCTGATAATCAATGCAGAGTCGCCAAGTTCCATCTTTCTTTTGTACCAAAATGATTGGGCTCTTGTAAGGTGATGAGATGGGACAGATGTGCCCCTTATGGAGCAGTTCTTGGATCTGTCGCTTGATCTCCTCATTCTCTAACAGAGAGCGACGATAGAGTGGCCCATTGGGAAGTGGTGCATCGGGGGTCAGATCGATGGGGTGCTTGACCTGACAGTGTAGAGGTACCCCGGTAGGTGAGGAGAATATATCTAAGTATTCTTCCATGACCTTATCTACTTGCTTCTTTTGTGTGGAGAGGTCGACCGCAGAGACCCTGGATGTGGTTGTGATCTTTTGCTTATTCTGAGAGCAAATCATGAAGAATACAAAATTCCATGTATGAGAGATGACCTTCCTTCATTTCTTAGCAGATATCAAGGAAATAGCATTAGGTGGGACTACCTCGGGTATCCTGTACAATTTCTTGTTCAAAGTAATAATAACACTACGAGGCCTAGACTCATATATAGCATGATGTTTCCATAAATAAGGTTGGCCCAAAAGAACATCACAAACTTCGAGAGGAGAAACATCACACAATACCNTGGCTGCGATCTTTTTCTTATTCTGAGAGCGAACCACGAAGAAGAAAAACTTCCCCATTTGAGAGACGACCTTCCTGCACTGCTTAGCAGAGATCAAGGAAATAGCACTAGGTGGGACTGCCCCGGGTATTCTGTACAATTTCTTGTTCAAAGTAATAATAACACTACGAGGCCTAGACTCATATATAGCATGATGTTTCCATAAATAAGGTTGGCCCAAAAGAACATCACAAACTTCGAGAGGAGAAACATCACACAATACCTCGTCTTTGAAGGGCTTGATGTCGTACGACAGTCGACACTGTTAGTTGATGCGGTGATCACTTCCTTGGCAGAGCCATCCAATGGTGTAGGGTTGTGGGTGTGGTGTTGTCGACAGGGCCAGTCGCTTGACGACCTCTGTTGAAATGAGGTTCTTCTGGTGTTATCGAATAAATCCGTAGGTGCAGACACTAACAAATCTCCCTAGATCCACCTGGATCTAGAACAAAACATGACAGGACACGACACTTTCCCTAAGTTGTAGTCATTGAATCTACTAATAAGAAGGAATGAGTGACATACCTTTATATTGCTTCCTTAGGTCTCTGTTGCTCCCACTTCACTCCGATTCTCTTGTAAAATGAATTCCAAGACAACACAAACCAACCAAAGTGAAGATAGCCAAGTATATTCAATGTCAACCTATGCATATGATCAAGGAGTTATGCAATAAAATAAGAGTAATTTTATGGGAAAGGGACATGTCGTTGTATTATATTAATTGAAAGTAGAAGGTACAATTGAATCGCCTTGATGTCACAAGCTTCCTTTCAGTGACCCTTGGTTCCAACACACACAATTTCTCTATACTTGCATGAAGAATATCCAATACCACTTGGTGGGCCAAAAAGAGTCTCCAATATTCTATCCAAGAAGGGTTCTTCACACAATTCATTCACCAATTCTCCATTCAATCTTGCTTAACCTTTTCCATGAGAATCCTTTCAATATATAGGAGAAGGAGAGGTGGTTACATGGATGAGGATGATCCCAGTAAATCTGAGAAGTCAGTAGGATGCCAACCATACGAATTCCAACTCATTTTCTAGAAGATCCCCTTCTAGAACCTTCGTGACCTCTTCTCTTCTTCAAGCTTAAAAACAGGTTCACACCCTACCTATAAAGCAGAATGGGAATATTTTTCACCCTAAGTGTGGATGGCCTACGAGAATGAGGGATTTTCGCACCCTACAACATAGGAAGCCTACAAACTCACCTTAAAAATGTGTTTTTGGAAGAAGATAACAGTCACTTTTCTCAAGCAAAAATTCCTTGTGGGAGCCTGAATACATCACTTGTAGAAACATCACAAGAGTGACCAAAATCATGTGTAACATTTGGCTACCACTATCCACAATGAAGTGCAGTGTGGTTCCTTTTACCCACATCTATGAATGGGGAAGAGGCGTTCTCCTTCTTCTGGCTCATCTAGTTCACCAGGCTGGAGCTTGGTGGTAGCAACGGTGGCACTGGGTTCCAAATCAATGATTTGTCTTTCCCTTTCTGGTTCTGGCTCAGAGTCTGAACCCGCATCTAATTCAAAGGATTTCACTTTGGCCACCTGTGACTTCTTTGAGTGGTAGTCAGCAGTGTTATGCCAAGGGATCTTATGGAAGTTGCACCACTTTCCAGTATCTTTCTTTGTCTTTTCGGTGTCCTTCTTTGCTTGCGGCTTGGACTGGTTTTCCTGATATTGTCCATATTTTCTCTGTCCTTTGTTCTATGTTTCGGGGCTGCCCTTTCCTAGATTTTTTTGTGAGGGGTTCCCAGGCCCAAATTGTCGCGTCTTTTGTTTGAGCTTCTGCTTGATTTTGACGGCATATCAATAGGCCACACCCAAGGATGAGATGTCCAAAAATTCCATTTCGGTATGGATGTATCTATTCAAAATGCCATGATACTTGAGCACAAGATGTCACTCCAAATCTTTGATACCCATCTTGGTGCACAAGGTATGAAAGATATTCGTGAAATCTGGCACTGCTTAGTCTCTTTCTTGTTGTAGTGTGGTCCATTTGGTATACAAGTTATCATAACTTTCGACAGGGTAGTATTGTTCCTTAATAGAATCCCTGAAGGAATCCCAGGTGGCCATGACTATAAATAGTGAGGTTTCTTGTGTTTCCTTTTGCTCACATAAAGTTTCCCACCAATCTTTGACATGGGGAACGACTTTGAGGAGCGCAAAAGTAGTCTTTTCTCTATTTAAAAAGTTATGGACAGAAAAATACCCTTCTGGTAGATTCAAACACTTGTCTATAGCATCTGTGTCTATCTGACCTTCAAATATAGGAATATTTAAGTTTATTTGTACCTTGGAGGGGGTGGCACCTCCGCTCGAAGAAGATGCGTCGCCTATTGGTAGTCGTCGAAGGATTTGCACGAAACTATCCATCATCTCGTTCCTTTGTTGCATGAGGGCTTCCTCAATCAACAATTTGAAAGGATATTATGTCCCGTCATATTTATTTTCTCCTTCAATGAGAGGTTTCTTAGTTGTACGAGCACTTTTTTCCTCAAGAGAAACAAGCTCGAGACCCAACTCTTTGTACTCCGACCTCGTTGGGGACATGCATTAAGATGACAAGGAGTAGACCTCTCTGATACCACTGATCCAGATTTATGAGGATAATGAAATGAATATACATTATTAACAGGTTCTTAACACAAAATAACAGAGATACAGTAAAACTGGTTTTCTATTCAATAAGGAAATAAGTTGAAACTGTAAAATGCAGCGGAAACAGGCTTGTTGGAATGGTGGCGGCTTATCTCTGAGAAGAGATGTGATGGTTTTTCTCATTCAAAAGAAGATAATTATAATGAGGCTCTGAAGGCCCTTTTACAATAAATAGGAATGCCAAAAAACCTAGACATCCAAAAACCTAACCCTAGGAGATGAAGCGTCAAAATTCATGTGGGCCCCATTTGGGTAAGTTAGTACATCAACTTCTCGGGGTCGTAACTTTTGCATACGATCTCCGTTTTAGGAATATGATAGCTTGTTGGAAAGGTATCATAGAGGAGACTCATTTTGGGGGAAAATCATGCCTTTTTATATTATTGAGAAGCTATATACCCAAAAATAGTCACTTAGGCCCTCAAAATGGCCCCGAAAGTTAAAACTACTAAAAATAGTAAATTGCCAAAATTGTTAGAAAATTGTTTTGAGCTAGTTGGAAGAGGTGGGTGGACACCGATATCCACTTGGATCATAGAATCCCAAACTTCTAAGGTATATCAGCCACAATCACATCCAAAACCACAATTTTCATAGGTAAATGAGATAAAGTGACAACCATGTCTTTAATGCCTCCTAAACATGTAACCTTTCTGGATTCAAAAGAATACAAGTCTAGATAAGGCTTAGTGATACAACCCTATCTCATCCATTACTACCTTTGGCATAATATTGTACGATGCTACTAAATCCATTAGACAATTGTGTAATATTTTTTCATGAATATTCAGGGATATACAGAAAGGAGGAGAGGCATCAGATCTATCCTCACTATGTGGTCCAATGGTTATGGCAAGATTTTCATCTTCAAGATTTATGGTATCAAAAAAATTAACATGAGTAGTGGATTGTAAGGCTTTCAAAACAGATTTTCTAAAAGGATCAGTTTTCATCAAATCTACCAGAGGTATAGGGATTTTTATCTTATTGATTTCATTTTATAGAATAAAAGAAGGAACATGTTTCTCATATTCTTTTACCTCTATAGTACTAACCTTGATAGGTAGCTTATTCTCAGGACACTCCTATTCATCTACTAAGTTTATATGACACTCCTCATTCAAATCTGTATTTAGTATATATACATTCTCGGGAGTTCTAGGAGAAGTACCAACCAATTTTCCTGAGTCCTCTCTCCTAATCTCACATTTTTGGGAATCAAAGATGAAAATGTTCCCTTGATCACAAGTTTGGTTGACACTTAATAGGCTAGGTTTCAGTTTTTCAACAAGCAACACATCATTGGCTTTGTATTTTCCCAAACTCACAGTGTCTTTCCCAAGTATGTTACCTGAAGAATTGTCACCAAATGTAACCTTGCCCTTTTGTTTATTTAAGTTCAAAAACTTGTCCTTGTTTCCTATCATATGTTTTGAGCACCCACTATCAACATACCAGAGATCTTCTTTATCTTGGGCTTTCATGGCAATAATACATTCCTCTTTTGACGTTTTTTCTTTCCAAAGCTTCTTTTTCTCTCTAATGAACTTTGGTTTTTCTGAGAGTTCCATTAATCTGCACTTACTTGCTTTATGTCCATAATTATGACATCTGAAGCATTCTAGGTTCCCTTCTTGTAGAGTTGCAAAGGAGTTATAATTTCTTCTTTTAACTTGATTTATTGTTTGGTTATCTTTAAGGTTATAGTTCTTAACCCTCAAGTTATTCCTTCCATATGCTCTACACTTCATAGCTTTGTGTCCGAAATTAGAGAATTCAAAGCAATAACCAAATAAAATATGAGGATACTTGTTTTGATAATCCTTCTTTGGTATTGTCTCGTATTTCTTCTTGATGGGTGGAAGTACTCCTTTGGAGCTCTGATCGTTACTTTTTTTTTCTTCATCTTTGTTCTTGAATGTATTGAGGAGAGAAACTACATAAGATTTTGAGTTAACTTGGTTTTCTTCTTGAGAATAACCTACTCCATTTTTGTTACTTGAATCCCTTTGTGTGGTAATAATCTTATATAATATTTTAGAGCTATTCTCATATCTTGTTTAAATGAGTTTTGCATCAAGTTCTTTTCTTAGGTGAACTAATTCTGCCTCCATTATTTCACAAGTTATTTGTTTCTCTTTAAGAGAATTTTCAAGACATTCTTCCATCCTCTTTTCTTCTAGGATTTGGTTTTCCAGGTTGCTCATGAGTTTCTCCATCTCTTTTTATTTTTTTTCATGTTTTTCCTTTTGTTCAACTACAAAACTTTTCAGATGTTTGTATCTTTTTGTTTATCTTCTTAATTCATCCAAGGCACTAAGAAGTTATTTTTCCATATTAACCTCTTCTTCATCTTTTGACTCTTCCTCATGCTCAATTTCTTCTATATCATTAGGCTCTTCAATACTTAGAAAAGGCACTTCATCATCATCACTATCACTATACTCTGATGAACTATTGTTTTCTTCTTTTGAGTAAAAATTATTTTTCCCTTTGTAAAATTTCTTCTTGTAGTTGGGTTTTCCCTTCTTGTTGTATTGTTTATTTTTGTCTTTTTCATCTTCACAGTCCTCCTTGGGATAGGGACACTTGTATGAAAAGTTTCCAACCTTGCCACAGTTAAAACATTTGAAAGGAAGCTTGCCTTTGTACCTCCCTGATCCTTTCTAAAGTTTTTTAATAAAATTAGCTTCTTCTACATCATATTCTTCATGATGGTTGGGTTGAGTTTTTTTTTTTCTGATTTTTTGTTTTCTTGAGCACCTTGAATAATGCCTCTCCTTTTGGGAGGCTCTCATGACCTAATATTAACTCATATGCAGTGAGTATTCCATACAGTTCATCCATGGTGAGTTGATCTAGATTTTATCAATCTTCAAGAGTGGACACTTTAGGATTATATAGCATAGGAAGTGTTCTTAATATATTTTCAACTAACTCATTATCTGACACTTATACTCCCAAACCTCTGATTGCATTAACAATATTATCAACTCTTTTGAGGTACTCTGAGATATTTTATTCATCCTTCATTTTTAGACCTTCATATTGTACTTTGAGAGTCTGAAGTTTGGCCCTCTTTACCTTGGAATCTCTTGCATATATAGTTGTTGATTTATCCCAAAGCTATTTTGTAGTTTTACAGTTTAGTAATTTAGCAAGAATATGCTTACTCAGTCCATCTTGTAGTGCATTTAAAGCCTTTTCATGTTCCCAAAATTTCTTCTTGTCTTCTACTTCTGTGGGAGTGACTTTTGGAACATCATATCCTTTTTCAACTAATGTCCATACTTCCAGTCCAATATACATCAGATAGCTTTTCATTCTAACACTCCAGAAGACGTAGTCTTCACCATCAAAAAGGGGGACTTTTGATGACATATTTAGCTGTTAATCCATCCCGATGTATATTTCTCTTCAAGTGATTTAAACCTTTAGTGAAGAGATCGGCTCTAATACCAATTGAAGGATTATACCTTATCACTGAGAAGGGGGGGGTGAATCAGTGAAAAAGTTAATTTATCAATTTTTATTCTATTAACACAATCAATATTTTAACACAATATTTATCATGGAACCCAATTGGGAAAACCACAAACACTTCTCTTATTAACTGCAAAATTATGTATTTACATTTTACAAAGAAGGAAGATATTCTTCCTCTTAGATCATCACCCACTGATCAGGATGCACCCACACCTCTGTTCACCAGCTCCAGCTAGTAGGAGGGTTCAGCCCCCTGTTTAGTCAGCTACAATTGACAAGGAAGAACCTACTCCCCTACATGCACCAACCTGCCCTTTCACCACCCTACCTCCCTTGATTTTAACAATCTGACAATGATATATGTAGTCCTCTGGTAATCTTCTCTATCAGGCACTGGACTTCATCTTCTTCTACTCTGTCTCCTTTTTATTTAATGTTCAATCTTCAATAAGAGACACACTTTGTTTCTTCTGATCTTTGGCAATTAAATAGGCTTTTCATCACACCTTTTCAACAACCAACATGTCTTTTCTATATAACTGTTCATAACTATCACACCTCTTCATTTTTCAGACTAATAACTTTGATTTTATTTTTCTTTTGATGTCTTCTTAAAAACATAATAAAATTCCCCCACTTTACTTAAAAAAATAATAATAATAATCCAGTCTTTTTATAACCACACGCTTTGATCTTATTTCAAGATTTGAGTGTGTGTAATAAAAGTGACTGTGTGTAATACAAGTGATTACCATTACCATAATTATTTCTTATTGATTCTCTTAGGATTTGACATTTTATAATATCCTATGTCTCTGTGTTTATGAAGGGTTTTATCGACTTTTGGTGGACATCTGAAAATGCGGTATGTGGACCTCTCAAAGGGAATTTTGGAGCTTCAACTGCCTTTGTTACTAGACTTTGTTGGTACACCATCCTCCTTACAGTTTTCTTCTTGATCAACTACCAAATTTGAACCAGCATTATATCTTTCCATTAATGCATCTAGCTCTTCCCTTGCTGAGCATCCCTTCGAAGAACTGTTACTACAATCTATTTTAGTATTCCCCGATTGTGTAAGCTCCATATAGTATGACATATTTGGTGGTTTTGGACAACTAGATTTTAAATTGACTAGCAGAGGACTTGGCGATCCACCAGACTTGGCATTATGCCAAAGGCTCCGATAAATATGACAAATTCTTTTTAACTATCGTAAAGAACTTTCCTCACACGTGGTTGCTCNACATCTTAGTCACTTTTCCTAAAAGGTAGGGGGTCTGACAAGTCATCCCGGGCTCTAGGATGGTGAGCTTCTTGTGGATTCCAAGAACCTAGATCCCCCACCATACCCTTTCTCTACGCGTCGATATAACCTAGAGACAACAGTGTATATAAACCCATATGAATCGTTTTACACTAGCGATGTGGGATTAAAACTCAACAAGGCATTTAATCAACACCATCAATCTCTTGACCGAACGACTGTTGAGTCTCTAAGGATTTCTCTGTATCAATTGACTGTTGTAAGCTCACGATCCTATGGAGTACCTTTTTAGTTTATTGATATAGGTCAGTGAGATACAAGAAAGCTTCATCTACATCATCAAAGACCAATTGTAGAAGGAAACCCATTATGGCCTCTCGTATAGCATCCAAAGTACTCGGAAGACTGATTACACCTTGCGCATTACCATCATACAATTTCATTTCCATGTGAAGAGAACCCATCTAGTCACCTGCATTTTGGAGAGATTGAATTCGTTCCATTTCAATAAGGCTCTCAAACCATTCACATACCAAGAAAACTGCTTCACGAATAACTCTGAATAGAACGTCACACTCAATGTCATAGAAGACAATGAAGGAAGCATCCAGATCGGCAAGGATCAACCAACACCGAATGCCATTGTAGACTATGCCTTTGCTGGAAATGATAGACACAGGCTTGATATTTGGGGGAAGTTGTTACACATGATTTTGGTCATCTTGATGGTGTATTAACAATGGTGTACTCAGGCTCCCAACAAGAACTTTCTCCTGAGAAAAGTGGCATTTATCTCCTTCCATAAAACATATTTTCAAAGTGAGTTTGTAGGCTGCTTATAGCCTAGGGTGTGAGAATGACCCATTCTCGTAGGCCACCTTCAGCTAGGGTGCGAACTTCTCGCACTGTGCTCTATACATAGGGTGCGAACTTGTTTTCAAACTTGGAAAAGAGAAGAAGTCTCGAGGGTTCTAGAAGGGAATCTTCTAGAAAATGGGTTGGCACTTGAATGGTTATCATTTTACTGGTTTCCCTGATTTGGTGGGATCATTCTCATCCAT
>SNQJ01S0174063.1:0-11563 GCA_010110895.2 Picea sitchensis | reverse complement strand
GGATATATTGATTCAGATTGGGCTGGAGGTGTCTCTGACAGAAAGATGACTTCATGATGTTTTTTCATTCTGGGGTCAGCCATGATCTCATGGCAGAGTAGGAAGCAATCAAGCATTTCTCTCAACACAACAAAAGCATAATAAATTGTTGCATGTTCTGCCAGTTGTGAAGCCATATGGATTCGGAAGTTGTTGATGGGTCTATTTGATCTAGAGATGGAAGAAACCATGATCATATGTTATAACCAAATCTGCATAAAGATGACAGAGAACCCTTTGTTCCATGACAAGTCAAAAAACATAGAGATCTGACATCATTATATCCATGATATGGCGCAGAGGGGAGCCATAAAGCTTCAATATGTTAGAACAGATGCACAGGTTGTTGATGTGTTGACCAAGCCTCTATCTCGTGTAAAGTTTGAGCACTTTCAAGATAATCTTGGTGTAGTCCGAAAGGACCTCCCTCGAAAGGGGGAGTAGTTTTGTGTTGCCAGCCTTGTGCTGTGATGTCAGCTTCATGCTGATGATGTGTTGCCAGCGTTGCGCTCTGATGCAAGCTTCATTCTAATGATGTGTTTCTAGCCTCGTGCTATGATGCCAACTTCATGTGGATTATTTGTTTCTAGCCTTGTGTTGTGATGCCAGCTTCATGTTGATGATGTGTTGTCAGCCTCGTGTTGTGATGCCAACTTCATGTTGATGATGTGTTGCCAGCCTCCTGTTGTGATTCTAGCTTCATGCTGATGATGTGTTTCTTGCCTCGTGTTATGATTCCAGCTTCATGCTGATGATATTGTGTAGCCAACCTTGTGTTGTGATGCCAACTTTGTGCCAAAGATTCTCAGCCTAGTGTTGATGTTGATGATGCTCCATCCTTTATGTTGTGTTGTTGATGATATTCATGATGAGAAAAACTTTCGATGATTTATAGATATGCCAGTCAGTGTTCCAGATGTTGTTGATTATGTTTCCCTCTCTCTCTCTCGCCTGATGTTGTTGTAGAATACCCTTCTTGTTAAGGGGGAGTGTTGAAATATTGTAACTGCAAAGAGTATTCTATTTATTATTCATTAGATCAATCCCCTTTTGTGGATTGATCATGTTGGGCATTGTAATTGACCAAATCACCTTTTGTGGATTGGTCAAACCCTAAATGTAATATGCAAATTAAGAAGTCGACCCCAAGGAAAATTAAAGTGGTTCTAACCACCCAGAAAGAGAATTTGACCTTGCCAGTGAAGAGACACTTCCTTTCAACACTTGCCAGTTTGTATAAATAAAGGAATCCAGCGCCTCATTTTTTCACTCACTCATTCGATCATCCAGAGCGCAAGTTTGGTAGTTGAAGTTGGAGAAGAAGGAAGAGAGAGAGGCGCATTAATTGGGAGAGGATATTCTCTAGTGTTTGGTTTATTGTCTTGCCATTGTATTGGATATCTATATTAAGGAATGTTTTGTTGGGTTTTCTTCCCCATGAGGGTTTCCCAAGATAAATGTTGTGTATCTTGTGATTGTGTTTCTCTCAGTGATCCTATCTATGCTATGGTTATCTAGTAAATTGAAAAGAAATCTAATAATAGCTTAAAATCTAACAAGTTGTTCTATCGTGTAATTTCCTTGTTTTGATGATTAATGGCAGAGCTTTATGTCATATCTCTATCTCAATTGTAAATGTGTATGAAATATGATATTATGTGGATCAACCCACATTTGTTATGTCAATAATCATAACAATCTTCTTTACATATGTGGACAAATGAGAGGCTTCTTTATTAGCATTATTAAGTCAGTTGTTACAAAATAAATCAACCCACATCTGTTATGTTTTATTGAGTAGAGATTCAACACAAAATGGGGCTATTTTTTTTATTTCCACACACATATCTTCACTTTTAGGGACATATATTTGTGTTCTTTCAGGGACAAATCATGCATTGTTACTACTCAGCAATACTTGCAAGTATCAAACATACTTGATATTTTAAAGGTAGAACATGGAGCTGATTCTAGAAACACAGAGAGTTGATTCTATAAACAGAGGATGGTTCTACATAGTGCAAGGTCGATGAGAAGGCAGAAAAAGAAGAAGGCATGTCCACATGCAACAAAATTTTCCTATAGATTTAAGTGAGTGCACTAATTCTCAAGAAGTGAGTGTGACTATAAATGCAGAAGACTGAGTGGAAACACACAAAAACCTACAACTTCTAGTTCAATTTACAGGCACAAAAACTAGGCAAACAAGAAGAAATTAGATATAATAGATTGTTTTGCAAGAAGAAATGGCATACACATGTTCAAACAAGAAGAAATGAGATCAATAGAGCCTCTCACCTCACTTGAATAAGTGGAATTATGTTGATTCCATGCATAAAATATAGGATTAACAGAGGCAACCGACTACGAAATTGTCTCACTGAGATCATGTATGCAACTCATTACATGTTGGTTCCCAACACTTAAGTTGACATAATTTGCAGTGGCTCTTACTGGGCTACTTTCAACTCCAACTGAAGGCTGTGAAATCTCTGTTGACCCTCTATATTTGAACTTGATATTGCTATCATATTTACAAGACTCTAATGCTGCCATATACTGCAAAATGTCTTCTTCCCCCGATTCTCTGTTACTATTTTCCACCTAAAAGACAATGTCAAGTTTCAACATAGTTAGTTTAGAAAACAAATTTAAATAAATAACAATTTAAATTCAACCAAAAAGAAACACTTACTGTCAATTTGTCTCTTTTGGCCTACAACCTGCCTCTAACAAATGTATATGGAGCCCTCACATTATCTCTTGTTTTCATGCCTCTGTTCCTCTTTGTCAAATATTCTTCGGAATGCATAGTTTCCTTCAATGCTTCCCATTCTTTTGGATATAGAGTGGAGTCTATCCTAGCTTTTCCTTCAATGATTAATTTTCTACAATTGTATCTATATCTATTCATCAAAATCCTCATCTTAGACTTGTAATATTTTCTAGAGATTTGTCTACCAACAGTCTCACAAGAGTTTTCCATTTTTTGTATAACATTTTCCACACTTCGTGGATCTTGATCTGTAAAATTTGATTTGGTAATATCCAAATGGGCCCTACATATTGTTCCCAACTTGGAGGCCCACCTTGATGTATTTGGGCCTATGGGCTCACCATCTTTTGACACGTCAACCAAGAATGGCTTCTTACCTTCTATTTTCATTTCGTTTTCATTCCTCTCTATAAATCTATACAAACCTTGATTTAATATTTGTCTTTTAACAAAAGCAGACAAATCTTCTGAACAACTAGCAATATTTCTAGTTGATCCAGTTTGACCAATAGATGTAACATGTGTATTTTGAAGCACAACAGATGTAAGTGTATTATCATCACAACTTGCATTAACCGGAACTGCATGCTTCTTGGCCACATCATATTTGCAGTAGGTAGCTCAATACAGGTCTCTATAGATGTTGGTTCTAACATCTGATTTGATTTTGAATAAATGATCTCCAAACTTGATTTTATTTTTATGTCATGATTATTGATAATCTTTTTTAGACTTTGTGTGAAGAGATCATACTTACGTTGTACATCACCATGTGCAATATCTACCTTCACATCACCACATGCATTATCAATTTTCACATCATCACCACCACTATTCTTTTCAACAGTTACATATGTTGCATCATTAATGTGTTTGCTTCTACGCGGAGTTGGTGGCAATACATCTTTATTTCTCTTTGATTTTTGCTCCACTTTCTCTTTGCTATTTTTTTCTTGCCTATAAAAAAAAATCATATTATGTCTTATATAAATAAATTTATTTCCTATAAAACATTAAACGCTATTAAACAAATAATATACTACTTAAGTGGATTAACAACTTGCATGTTTGTCTAACCAAGAGAAGATAAATATTCATCATTCTTGGCTACATTTTCTCTGCGAGAGAACTCATATTCTGTCAAGATTTCTTCATTATCGTTGAAGTCATCTAGTTTGCATTTCACAAGATTTTTCTTCATATCTTAAAGTCCAAATAAACAATAATGTATAAATCAACCACTTGAATCAGTAGAACAACAGTGGAATATGAGTTTGAAATTTGGATTTTATTAATTGCATGCGCTGAGAAATTAAGAGCATAAGTGAAAGAAAAAAAGCCACATAAAATCAACTCCTGAAGTGTTGCTTATATAACTTGAAATCAACAGTAAATAAGTGAAATAGAAACTCAATTTTTGTACTCAAATCAACAGTGGATAAATAATAAAAATACTTAGAATTTAATTGAGTTATTGCTCCAAAAGCCAAAAATATAGTAAGATGATCAAATGGGTTTATTATTAACCATTAACAATAAATGCAATGCACTTCAAAACATCAATGAACAACTCAAGTTTTTTATACAATGTATCAACAAAATAATGATGATTATATTGAAAAATGCTTGAGTAAAACAACAGTGAAAAATTACATCATACATATAATCAGAGTTTAGGTGACAAGCTATTTAAGGTGACAAATCATCATCATAATCATCTCCATTGTCACCAGGATCATGATCATGATCACTTGTGTGTACATCTTCTTTATTTTCTTCCTCAACCTCATTTGTGGCATGCAATACAGTCTCTCTCCCAATCTCTTCATTGGTAATCAAAGTCTCCTCTTCAATCACTCTATCATCATCTTCAACCACTTCTTCGAATGTTTCTTGTAAATCATCAATGTATTTCCCATCAAGTATTATATCGACAACTTCCATGAATTTTAGTTTCGAACGATAATTTGTTTGAATAACATATGACCGTCATGGGCTTCTTACATCATCAATTAGAAATGATTAGTTAATTCGAAGAGGGGAGACATACGACTCATTCATCTTTGATAAAAATTGTCGTGTATTTTCACGTACAAATCCATACTCATCATATTCTACTGTGGATGGTTTGACCCACTTATTGTTAGGTATCTAGAGAGGTAGTGGGGTGGGCAGAGGACCCAAAGTGATAATAGTGGAGGCCATTCAATGTAAGGTGAACTAGATCCACTATATTATTAAATAAGGCCCACTATGGTAGTTAGATATAATAAAGGGGTAGTTAGATATAATAAATGTAAGAGGACTTCTTAGAAGGTTCTACTTCTAGAAGATTCCTCCTCTAGAATGTTCTTAGATGATGGTAGCACTATATAAAGGGGTTCAAGCAATGTAATGGGATATGAAGAGAAATATTGTATTTGGAGCTGTAGCTCAATAGGAGGATGCCCCCTCTAAGAAGCAAGTGAATAGGAGAGAATCCCTTCCATAATAGGATCCATTGTATGATGTTTCCCTACCTCAAGGATTTGATATAATAAAGTGTTGGCTTTGCATATTATTTTTCTATATCTATTGTGGTGCTTTTGTATTCATCCCCAGGGAGGTAATATGGGGTACCTACGGAGGTACCCAATGAGAATGTGGTTATGTATTATTAGTGGAAGTCATTTAATATAAGAGAATGTGGTCATTCAATGTAAGGTGGACTAGGTCCACTATATTAATAAAGACTCACTATGGTAGTTGAATGTAATAAATGTGAAAAGGCTCTCTAGAAGGTTCCTATGAGATACAGAGAGTTATATAAAGAATTGTAAGCAATGTAATGAAGCATAGAGAAGAATATTGTGAATGTATCAAGCATTGCTTAAGGAGTGTTGTCCTTCCTTAAGGATTAATATATGGTGTTACCCTACCTCAAGGGTTTTCTATATTCTTGTGTTCATGTTATGATGAATGGTTTATGGTTTATTCTTGGTCTTATTGAAGTATATTTTCGTATATAGTATAGGTACTTAACAATTGGTATCAAAGCACTTTCCTTGGCCAAAGAAGGGAATAATTTTTTGCTCTTTTTGCAGAATTTTTCTTGGAAGAAAAAGAGGGCGGCGCACTTCAGGTTCATATATGAAGTTTTACGAGATTAATTTGGAAAAACAAATTGGTTATTTGAATTCCTCTCGAAAAAATACCCAATTTCAAAAAACAAATCAGCCGAAACGGAGTTCGATAAGTAAAGTTATGAGCATTTTAAATTCAACTATTTTTTAGGGTTTTTCCGGAAAAAAACCACGATTTTCTACAATAATTTATTTTTAAACCCTAATTTTTGTTGAATATTTTTTCCAAGCAAGATGTATTTTACAAGAAAATATTATGGTCCTAGTATTGAATACTTCTTAAAGTCCCACAAGTCAGAATGGAAGGAGTAGTGGAAATTTTGTCTACATCTTCATTTGAGAGAAGATGCTCACACATGGTGGACATCATTTGCCTTTTGGGAGTGGATGTCACTTTCTGAGGAAGCAATGGAAAAATTTGTGTTAGACAAGTGGTATCATACGAAATGTAAGGATAAAGACAACACCAAGGGTTTATTTTCATGTGGAAAATCTATATTACAGGTTCATGGTTGTATTCATAAAGAAAATGTCATTGTTTCTATTAACCCTAGTTGCCAACAAAATTTTATCAATGTTCAGTTGGCTAATAGATTGCAAGTTCCTACAAAAAATATTCATAGCACACAATTTGTTGATAAACATGTTCAAATTTTTAAATATTTGAAGATCATTATGGATAAATATGTGTTGCATTCAAATTTGCATGCTACATATATGGATGATTTGGATATTTTTTTGGGATATCCTTGGATAGAATTAATGGGTACCATTAATATTAATGTGCAAAAGAAGTTTTTGAAGTTGTGGTACAAGAAAAATAAAATTGCATTGCAAGATGTGTATCTTAGTAAGAAATATGGGCCCATGGAGGCTAACAAAGAAGTTATTCCCGAGTCCAAAGTTGAATCAAAGGCAGAGTATATAGAAGGAAATGAAGCAAAACCACATGTAGGACACAATCATGAAGCTAAGGAGGTCATTGACTCAAAGGCACAAAGTGTTGAAGATTTGAAGAAAAAAGAACAGATTCCTATAGTTGTTGTATATCGCCACCCACATCATATAGAGACACAAAAATCATCAAGGCAAGGGCATATGCATCAACACATTTATGCACCAATAGGGAACCAAAAAGGAAACCAATCCAAAGGTACATGGAGGCCTACCAACACTATAGGAAGACATTAGGCTAGAGAACCAATCCCAAGGAAACATTGGCACGATGCAGAGCAAGATTAGGGTGGCAAGGCAACAGTTGGACATCATGTTCATCTTCCATTAGGATGGATGGATGGTTGTACTTGGTACCAATTGGCTACATTGCTTAGCCAGTCATATTGTTTGGTTTCTTCTCATGTTTCGAGGACGAAACATGTGAAGGGGGATGGAATGTAGTATACCAAGGGAGGTACCCAATGGGAAGGTGGTTATGTATTATTAGTGGAGTTAATTTAATATATGAGAATGTGTTCATTCAATGTAAGGTGGAATAGGTCCACTATATTAATAAAGGACCACTATGGTAGTTGGATGTAATAAATGTGAGAAGGCTCTCTAGAAGGTTCCTAGGAGATAGAAAAAATTATATAAAGAAGTGTAATCAATGTAATGAATCATAGTGAATAATATTGTGAATGTATCAAGCATTGCTTGAGGAGTGTTGTCCTTCCTTAAGGATTAATATATGGAGCTACCCTACCTCAAGGGTTTTCTATATTCTTGTGTTCGTGTTATGGTGAATGGTTTATGGTTTATTCTTGGTCTTATTGAATTATATTTTCATATATGGTATAGGTACTTAACACTTACATTTTAAAAATACAAGACTAATTTCACCATAATCAACTTGAATAATTTCTTGGGTGAATCCAACATAAAACTTATTTTCAGTTTCATGAAGAAATTCAACACTAACAACACAATCACAATTTGCCTTTCCTTTGTCCTTTTCTTCCACTCTTAAATGACTACCATAGGCCCACATTCCACTAAAATTCATAGCCCATAGATGTGGAAGTTGTGGAAGCTCACTTTCCTCCATTGTTATATATTGACCTTCTTCTTTTGCATCATTGACTACATTAGCAATCCATTCTTCAAATTTTGGAAAAGAATCACCTCCAATCAAATCATGATGTCTTCTCTTTTGAGGTCGATGTTGCATCCATGTTTGATTCTCTTCTTCATATTTCCTAGATAGAATATGAATGAATAATATAATAAGCTTAATAATATAAATATGTAAATACAATTAAATCAATAAATTCTTGTGTAAAAAATATTTTCACATGCGCCACTTATTGAGTGAAGATGTGTTCCGAAGAACATAAGCATGTATCACACTTATTTCTTCATGTGATAGATTAAAGCGCCTTCCATTTCCTTCTAATACTTCACCTACAACTCTCTCATATTTGTCATCATCCCATACATGTTGATTGACACTTTTAAAATCCTTCATATATTATGTGCAAAATCCTATGACCTCTTGCATTGAATATCCCTCAGACATGCTACCTTTTGGTTTTTCCCTAGTATGAACATTTTTTTTCAAAACTTCATATATCTCTCTATAGGATACATCCATATTGTTCTTACTAGGCCACAATACTCGTGTTCCTATTCAAGATGCATCGAAATGTTAAATATTATTGGTGGAAATTCATGTTCCAATAGACAAAGAACTTCAACAACCTCCTACCTCAAACTAACAAAGTTCGAATGATATAATACATGTAAACTCATTCTCTTTAATATTAGGCCCAACCTTATAATTTCCAATCTTGTTCCCTTTTCCAAACTTGATATATTGACCACAATAGGTAAAATATTCTCGATTAAAACATGATAGTCATGGGTTTTGAGGCCTCTTAAGCTATTCATGTTAGTTAGGCTTCTAATATTACTACTTACATATCCAGTGGGAAAGTGAGTATGAGACATCGACTTTAAGAATTGCGCACGTTGTTAATTTGTCCATACATAAAGAGCACTCAGTTTTCTATATTTTTCATCATCATATTTTTCAACCCAAATATTTTGACGAATCTTTATTTGTTTCAAGTCTTCACGTGATGAAATAGTATCAGAAGCACCAAAAAGAGTTTCTATAATAGTATAGGCTATATTTTTCTCAGTATGCATAAAGTCAACGGTATTGCTTATGGCTATATCCTTAAAGTATGGAAAATTATAAAATATGCACAATCTTTTTACATCGCTTTCATTACATGGATCATCTCTACTACCACAATTCCCACCACTTTCAATAAACAACATTCTTTTATGTCCATTATCAATAATGTATCCACTCGTTACTGGTAATGGTGTTTCACGATTCTTTTCCTGGCTATTAAAACATGTTTTTTGTCGACGATATGGATGATCTATTTTCAGGTAAGCACGATGTCCACAATAAATACACTTATGCGAAATTCTTGAGTGCCTCACAAAATCCTGAAATTTGCAGCAAGGACATCCATGGTATCCATGAACAGTGAGACCAATCAATGTGTCGTATACAGGAAGACCATGAATCGTAAACAATAAGGAATCTCTTAAAGTGAATTTTATTAAATGACCATCCCTTAATAATTCAATTGCTTCAATTGTTTTCCACAATTCCATTAGGTCATAATATAATGGCTCTAAATAAATTCGATTGTATCTGAAGTCACACTTTTCTTTCCAGCTGTAATCATTGATAACATTAAGAAAAATGGTTTAGTTTCTAACCATGGAGGCAATTTATAATTTATTAAAACACTGGCCAAGTTGACCATTTAGTACTTTGATCTCATAATGGGTTCACCCCATCTAGAGCCAAACCCAACCTTATATTACGAGGATCTTAGGAAAAATTGGGCCATCTGTTATCAAATTACATCCACATATTAGAATCAAGCACATGTCATTGTTTTCCATCAATGCTCTTATTTTGAGCATGTCATTGCATAAGTTCACCAATGTCTCTGCACCTATACATTCGAAGTAATCGTGGGATTAGTGGAAAGTGGGGACAAAACTTCCTAGGAACCACAACCAATTTCAACCCTGGTCTATACCTCCCTTCTTGACATTTTGGATATTATGTCTCACTTACAAGATTTTGGTGAAACAATACACAACCATTCACACATGTGTGTATGTTTTCATACCTTAAGCCTAGCTTACTGATTTTCTTTTTACATTGAATTCATTTTGTTGGCAACAGGGAGTCACGTGGTAATAAATGACTTAATAATGTTAATAACCCATCTACACTCTCATTTGTCCAACCATGCATCAATTACAAGTTTAGAATTTGAAGGATTGTTGTCAAATGACTTAAATTGCACTTAGCATACATAGGCTTTAAAGTATCCTCCGTTGAATTGGCCCAATCATCGTTTAGACCCTTATTCAAAATTATATGAACTTCAACCCCTTCATCTAACATTTTTTCATAGTCATCTATGTTTGGTGCCACTTCAATGATGTTTGGTACCTCTTCATCTCTCATACTACGCAATTGTATCATATCTTCATAATAATTTATGTTCCAAGGGCTTGCACCACTATGCCCATGTCTTATCATATGTTGATAAATCAAATTTCTTTTTCTCACCTTTCCACCAAGACAATCATTACATGGACATGGATATATGTCCATATCATTCTCATCGGCTATTCTCTCATCATATGCATGGTATTCATCCGTTTTCAACCTTAGACTTTGACTCATATTTGATGTTTTGCATTCCAATATTAATTTGATATGTTAATTAACAAATCTCAGGTAATTTAGATAGTACAAGGGCACACAATCAGCTAAGTTGTTGTTAACAACAACACCATTGACAAGGAACTAAGCTAGTCTATGAGTTTGCATTTTCTAGTTGTGAAGAGAGGTTGGGCAAAGAAAGCATTTCTCAGAGAAGGCAATAGGAAATGAGAAAGGTGTTGTAGAAGGAGGAGTTTATCAACCTTGGAAGATCTAAATCCTCTATAGTTTGGTAGTCTTGTGGAGCATGTAGTTCTTACTGCAACATCCCACTCTCAATTTTGTCCAAGTTATTGCAAATTAATGGTTTTGGGAACACTCGAAGGAGCTTGAAAGAATATTTTTTCACAAATTTTATGTCTTTTATTGCAGATTAATGATTTTGGGGGCACTTGAAGGAGCTTGAAAGAATTGTTTTCTAAAACTATCATGAATTGAAACTATCAGAGTTACATTTTTTTCTAAAACTATCATAGTTCCATTTTTATGATATTGAAGAATCTTATAAAGTGACCACACTTGTGATTCTAGTTTAGATATACTAGATTCAACATAATAACATAGGTATCAGATATATCGCTCACCGGGGTTTTCAACCAACACAGACATAGACTATGGTGCCTCTAGTTATTATTCCTCCCAGTGTATCCATGACCAATAGGACCCTATGTGTAACCACAAACCCCTTCATGAGTATGGGCATAGCTAGCTGGAGATGTCCTTGTTTTTGCAAGTAGTAATGATCATGCAGAAGAAAAAATACATGGGAGGATATATCTTGGACTGGAAGCATGAACCATGTTCTACATGAGGCCTCTACTGACTTACCAATTGTAATTGAAGAGAAACAAGAGGACGATT